>JAQIWG010001500.1:0-24219 GCA_034695025.1 Chamaedrilus cognettii
GACAGTCTTGCGACGGAGGAGGGGGTGCTGACGGAAATTTAGACTTTCATAGGGGGGAGGCAAAAACCTGGGGGGGAAGCTATGCGCCCCTCTTGTATTGGCAAGTGGGGGGGGGAATTGCCCCCCTTCCCCCCCCCGCTCCAGCGCCCCTGATCCATTCAGGTGGCAGGCTTTCAAAATGTTAACCATGTTAAATCTGTAATCCTTTGGTTTTATAGCGATCAAATGGTTAAGAAAATAATAATAAATATTGTATTGCCTATATACATTATATTATGAATTACTAATGTACATTGTGTAGCTTACCGACGTGATCATACAATTAAATATGAACTTACAGATACGAAGCATAATATAGAATAATAAATGTAATGCTAAACGCATTTTAATAGAGATAATTGCAAATTTTTCAAACTTACGACTGCATGTTCCTCAGTGCTAACAGGAGCGGCTGTGATGTATCCGCCACGTGCGTGCAGCAGAGCAAACAATGCGCAGTAGCAAATAGTTGTGTCGTGCAACATAGCTATAGCCTACCTCGATGTCAAACTAAATAACCTAGAGGCACACGTCGCTTCCTAATAACTAAAACTGTCAAACAGTGTGTCTACTGTCCGCCCGTTCTACGTGCAAAACATGACATTTTAATGTTGGAGCAATAGTCTAATCCGTTACTAGCCTAAGTTACAACAGTTGTCTCTAACAGCCGCGATTTGGTTACCAGGTACGCGTAATCTCAGTGTTTAAGTTGCAAATACATGTAGGCCCGTGCGCTGGCTGCTAGTGTCGGCCACGCAGGCCCAGACATTGTAACGGCCTACAAGGCACACACCCTTTCAGTTAAATAGTCAAACGCCCTTGAGAGTAGGTTAACATTATAGCGTTATTGCACACACGGCGTTCAACCCATGGCAGTCGCTATGGGAGAATTACGCTCCTTTGTCAAGCTCGGCGTTATGTCTGCAGGCCGCTGTGCGGAGGATTTTCGTTACACCCAAGTGGCGACACCTGCCGGGTAGAGGACGACATCGCGGCTCGCGCGTGACGCTGTTACGCGTCTGCGCTTTGACACGACTCGCTCTTATATCAGGCCTATATTCTGACATTTTTTATCGCCACACAGTGGTGTCATTTAACCGAGCAATTGTGTATATCTCTATTTCACCACAAATGTAGTTCGTACAATAATCAACAACAAAACAAAGCATAACAACCGAATGAATCAAAAGTCCGGACTAGACAACAGCGGTTGCATACTTGCGAGGCCGCCCCGGACTAAATAAGCGTGCGAGCTACATTGTATTATTAAGCGAAAGTTTATTTCCTAGACTGAAATTCTTAGCGCCACAGACTCGTCCATCCCATATGCATTTAATAAGTCGATGGCTTCTTGATAGCCAAACCAGTCACTTGATAACCAAACCAGTCACTTGATAACCAAACCAGTCACTTGATAGCCTAACCGAGCGATTTTTCGGGCACTTTGGCAATTTATCGAGCAATTAAGTCATTTAGAGAGCAATTGGATGAAAAAGAAAATGGTACGCCCCTATTAAGATTGAGGCTAAAAACGGAAACGTATCGTGAAAATGGCGTAAAATATGCATTGCCTGTAAAGTTTGAGGGTTAAAAGTTTTGTCACCCTCCTCCTTCACCGGTCGACAGGATGGTTCTAGACTTGAAAGTCTTGGTTACCCTCCCCCCCTCCCCCTCCAGTCGTGAGTTCAGTGTCTGAGGGAAAAGTGCCTTAATATAAGACATTGACACACTATTGTTCACCGAGCAATATCGATCTACATCGAGCGATTTTATCACATCTGTCTAACAAAATCGCTTAAGTCAAGTGAGAACACTGTTTGCACGGTTACAGGGGAACACCCGGAAGAGGTAAAATTTGGGCGTGTTTCGAATCGTCGTGCTAACAGTGTCGGTTGCTTTTAGCAGCACTGTTTGGGCCGTCAATATCGTGGGTATTAGAACTGAGCAGTTTCTTCTTGACATTACTGTATGTTGTTAGAAGTTTAGAAAAACTCTGTAAATGTAACGGGAGTGGCTTAAAGACTCGTGAAGTTGAATGGTTATTTGTTTCAAATGGTGTCTAACTCTTAATGTATGCTTTTCAGGTTCTATGGATCTACATGTAAATGTATTTGTTCGATTTCAATGCGGTATAGCGAGAAAGAGAAATAGGCTAATGTACCCCTACTTATTGTCGTAGCCCACTAGGAAAAGTGTCATCGGGTATTCAGCTACGAGTTGCGATTCTAGTTAATAGATCAAAAACCATGACACGTACAGTGTGCATATCAATAGATAAGTCTCACACAAAAGTCAATCATTACAGGGCCAGAGGCCCAGGCCGATACTTATCGCAGTAGCATCCTAGATGACGCATTTTTCTATTACAAAGCTCCAAACTAGCGGAAGGCGTTACTGGTTAAGCTTACTTTTAATAAAGGGCGATTTGACAAGCGAGTTAAATCATTAGGCGTTACCCCAATACGATAGTATAGCGTCACTGCGTCATGGCCGTGTCCACGGCGCATCTCGCCACGTGGAAGAAAATGAACCCAATGTAAAAAAAACTTCTAGAAGACGTGGGCCAACGTTCGTTGAAAATATTTATTTTTTAGAATTGAAAATGTTACGATAAAAAGTGACTAAAGACAAATATGGCGTGTCTTCTTCAATATATCTGTGTGGGGCGTATAGCTTACGATGGAAGAAAACGATGTTGTGCTCTTATCTAATGTAAAAGAAGGCCTAACTCATAGGCCTACCAGTGAAAATAGAAAAATAACTCAAAGAAGACTGCAGGCTGTCAAGTAGCAAGAAAAAGTTGCAAAAGTTGCCTAATTAGCTGTATCTTAGATACCTATTTATCTTTTTTCACAATCCTCATCAGTAGTGTGTTACAGCGGATGATGGACTTAGGACGGAAGCCTGTTCAGAAAGCTGAATAATACACATAGTCACAGACAGCATGACAAAAGTCATTTTGTTACAAAAAAAAAATTCAATTAACCAGACACGAAACCAAATATCTGGCACATACTTACCAAATATCTACAATTAACCTACGCACAAATGGATAAGCCTGTTATGACTAATGCTATCAGTATAGCACTACATTCAATGACTCAGTAACAAAGAAAAACGCCGTGGAACGGTCAGCTGAAAATTGAACGCCAGCCATCATGAAAGAAAGTTGCTTGCAGATTTCAAAATGCAGCGACAAAGTTTAACCGGAACTGTAAGAAAGCACTGCAGCATGCACTGAAGGCTTTAATAATGTTGAAACACGCGCACGTATGTGACACACATGCAGCCTATCTACACGTACATGTACGACATCTACGCCTATCAAAGTGTATAGAGTCAACAATGTTTATGCAAGCTTCAACGCACAGGTTAATCAATAATTATCTATGAAAAATTTACGCGGTAGAACTTATAATGCGCATAAAAAGCTTTTATGTCGGTTTTTTAGCCAAATTCAGATAATGTTCATTTGACAACAGCACTTTCTGGGGTAAATTTTTAATGTGCGACATTTGAAATAGAGGTCTTACTCTTCGAATCATTCGAATAGACTTCACCGTGCAGCGTCTTCAATTTTCATGAAAAGTTTTTAGTTACAAGAATGTTGCATGAATGTTGCAACATGTATTTCACGATTTAGCTTTTTGCTTTTTTTCGTGACAGCATTTAATATAGTTATGTTGCAAGTACCCTGATAAAGCGAGATTTTATAAGAGGCTTCACATGGACGCTTATAATGATTAACAAGTCTTCATAATGCTACAATGTAACACTAAAATAATATTTACATTCAAAATGTCATGAAACATAAATGTCGTTCGACCGAAAAACAATTGCCTAAGTCTCATTTATGAGAACAGTGACATACTGAGCTAAATTATCTAAAATAAATTATGTTCTCGATTAAGTTACTAGTTTTCACAAGTAGCCTATAAGCTTACAGTAATACTTTGAAACTATATGCAGATGATCTAAATAATCAAGTAACGATCAAACTCCACGAGGCTTTGTCACTGGCATGGGATGTCAAGATCAATGTTCAGACCTATTTATAAATTCTTCAGATCTACATCTGTATGTGTGTGTCAACGTCCAAGAGTCTTGACTTATCCCTCAAACTAAGCTCAATATTAACATTCTTAATTAATCAATTAAACATATAAAATTGATTTTGACGTTATACATGATCAAATAAGCCAATAAATAATTAACAGGCATTTCCAACAACCATAGACATTGATCCTGGGGGTTCCGAAGGGTCGAACCCCCCTCCCCCAATGTCCATATCAGATCTACGCCTATGTCAACCGCTACAAAATATCAAAAGTTAAAATCTTTTGGAGCGAACTCAGATAGTCGTTTGGTGGTAATGTTGAAGCCAATAAAGCAGAAACAGTGCTAATACCCGGTAACAATAAATTAAAGAGAAAGAGGGCAATCCCTTGGTTCCTGAGTTCCAATCAGAAAAACCAGTGTCACCGGCAATATAAAACTCATTACCCACGTTATCTTCATGGACCGATTCGTAGCTTCCATCGAGATTGCCTGGGTTTGATGGATTGGGGCATCCAAACCACCAGACACTAGTAGGTTTAGGATATCCAGTGTCGACCTGTAAAACATACATTTATTCAAATTCACACGAGATAATTAAACAAAAACGTGGCTCATTTTCCAATTTTTGTCTACTGTTAACTGCCTAAAGAAACCGTCAGCAATTTTTATGCACCAAAGTAGTCGTGGAAATGATTGAAAAGAAGCATCATGGCTAAAAACAAACACCAAACCAACCCCGTTGTAATTCAAACCATCATAATTTCTAGCGAGATGCAATATACAGTTCATTATTTTAGTATTAATCATCACTTTTAATGCTCATGAATAACAATGCTACCATATTTTGTGTCTATGCAAACCTAATTAGTGGCAGCTACATGGCTTCAAATGTACAAATTCTAATGACTTCACACTTTACAAATTTGTTACTCTCTATGCTATTTCGTATGAACAATGTTAATAATCAGTAGATTGGTTATAGAGACTGAGATACGACTAAGCAAATGTTAGTGGACTCGTATATTAAGAAATGCAAACCTGAATTAAGTTATCGTTGAATCGGTAATACTGTGTCCCCACGAAGAAATATGTTCGATAGTTTGTCCACTGGAAGGCGGTGTTGATGGGGCTCGGCACCCCACCCCAGGCGGACATAGACTTGGGGTAACCTGGATCAGCGCCCGTCCCTATCGTGTAGCGGTAATACTGGTTGCCTGTCAAATTAAAAAGTGGTATGACAAAATTTAAACTGTAAATTATCAAAAGGATTAAATTTTAATCATGATTTAGCCTAGGCTATGATCTAAAAATGAAAAAAGTTAAGAAAAGGATAGTAGTGCATTTAAATTTTTTGCATTGTCACGCAATTAGTAGCTATGAGAAACAACGCAGTTTAAATTTGTGTATGTGACTAAGAAATATGCAATACAAAAAAATATCAGCTTCACATTGTATCACAATGAACGCTGTGATAGCGTGGTAATGAGTTGCAAACTCATCTTTTTTCACCACATGAACTAGAGGAAACATTTGTACGTTAAATAGAATTTGTTCGTGTCTTTAGCATACAAATTGAGCTCTTACTTCTCATTCGACTATCCTGACTTATCAAAGTTATAAAAGTTTTATATGGCAGAACTTCTTTTGGCACAAATATAATGGCAAATGTAAAATTTGGTGTACCTTTCAAACGAGCATTGGTAATCAACTGCAGGGTTAAATTTAAATTTATTGATATTGAATTATCTGTTTAGAGTGACATTGCAGTTGGATCGCTTGGTTAGCCATAGAATGTATGCATGTAGTTTATGCATGTAATTGACTTCATCTGTAGTAAGTAATTGGTTTTAGTATTTCGCTGTTTTTCTAGCTTGGCTACAGTGCTCATCTGCTTCTTGTGATGTTGCTTGTTTGATTGTTTCCAATGTGTGTTTCCTGTCTAAGTAGTGAATAAAGAAATTGATACATATAAATCAAAATTGTGATATATTAACATGCCATTAATGCACAGACCTTGAACAAAGTAGACACAGCCATTTGGAGTCCAAATAAAAGCTGCATCTAGATTGTTGGGTATGCCTGGAAATCCGCTGCTAATGTATCTCGGATAGTTGGGATACAGCTGACTAACGTTTCCATACTTCCAGTAAATGCTGCCCTGTAACCAGAAAAACAATGCAAATACACATTAAAGACCAGACAGTGTAACATTTGCTTCACCGTCATTATACAATCAGTAAGCTACTAATTAACCCCTTGTCGGATATTTGAGTTAGTTAAAATGTACTTTGCGACTTTGCGACTTTTCGACTTTCCAGCTTTCAAGCAAAGCTTTCAACCAAAGCTTTCCAGCTTTGCGGTTTTGCGACTTTTCGACTTTCCAGCTTTCAAGCAAAGCTTTCGACCAAAGCTTTCCAGCTTTGCGGTTTTGCGACTTTGCAACTGAGACTTTGCGAGTTTGTGACTTTGCAACTGCGACTTTGCGACTTTGCTTAGCAAAGCATCCATTCCAGCCTCCTCCACGATACGCAGCGAGCCTCGACGAGTCTGTCTGGTATGGCGCTATTTTGAAGCCTTTTTCATCATTTTTCTTCACTATAATGCAGCAAAGGATTAATCTTTATTAACATACACGTTGTGTTATTTTTACAATAACCTTTGATTTAATAAACAGGTAAAACCATCATGAATCCAGCTCTCAATCGATTTGTCAGTGATGTGATAAACAAATACCTGTCGCAGTTATAACACTGCAAAATCATAGGCATTGCTGAAGCTTATTCCATAGCGCTTCGTTAATAGACTAGTCTGGTTTCAGATAATACAAGTCTGAAATTCTGCACATAATATAGTATTTTTGAGCTAGCTAACTATGCTACGGCTAGTTAGCTGTTCTGCAGATCTCAAAAGACTCAAAGTAGCTGGGCGTTAAAAAACGAAGGGCAGTACATATGTGCGAAGACTTCTGCTACATTTCTAATGCAAAGCATTATCATTTGCCTTCATTTTAAAACAATTTAATCGAATCTAAAGTCATCGACGGGGGCCCAAGGGGTTAACAGGGGGCCCATGGTTAATTCCCCCCCATCTAAGTATTCAAGTCCCAACCTTGTTAGAAACAGAGCACCCATAGCGAGTGAGAGAATCGAGTTATAATCCTCCCTAACGCCCCAAAATGTTTAACAGAGTTTACACTCCCCATCTACGTTTATCACCTCTACTAATTTTGTTCATTCCTTAGGGTTGGTAACGCTTCAGCTTTATCCCTCATCTCTCGATCGTTTAGTCTGTGACTCAATCCTCCACACTTTCTGTTTGGAGAGTACCCCTCACGCTAAAAGTAAAATTCTCCCGCACATAAAAATGTCAACCCCGCCATATCTAATTTGGACGTTGCGAGCCCAAATGCGAGGAGGCGATGTCTAAATTATTACAGTACCTTGAAAAGAAAGAGTTGTCCGGCCTGAGTTAGTACAAGATTGCCGTTGGAATCTCTTTGTTGAGCGGGTGGAAAGTAGATGGCGGTGTCTATTTGCCCGCCCACTGCTGGCCACGTGTTGGTGATGGGCCGAGGATATCCCGCAACGACGCCATAGCTATCGAGAACGTAGTACTGGTCACCTGCAGCAAATAAAGCGTCAAACGAGAGCGCTAAGTTCATAGAATCATGTGTATGTAGTATGTCGAATGAAGTTAGGGATTTGCCACTTATTACATACAGATCCAGCGTTGAGACCTTTTACTATTACGCGTGCTGAAATAAATGGAAATAAAAGTCACTAATTAAAGCAATAAACAAATAAAAAATGTCAAGGCCCATTACCCTGGAAGGCGTAAGTCGTCTGATCGACGACGACCATGGCGTCGATGACTGCGTTGGGACAGACTGCGGACACGACCGGTCTTGTGGTCGTGGTCGTTAGCGGCGTGTATCCTGCAATGCGCACCGGACTGACTGTCGTCGTGGGGGGCGGCGCTACAACGGATAGAACGACAATTGACTCAATACCAGAATGACGTCACAGACATTTTCAATAGAGTTCCTACATTCACAACATGTCACTCGCCGCGCCCATAATCGGATGTACGGTAACGTGTTTTATTACTATTTAAATGTTACATGAACCTTGATTGGTCCATTAGGTGACTTAATACATATGACACATACACACATTACATGCATATCGACAGGCTACCGCTCACCGTAGAGCACGTTGATGGCTGCAACGTCATCCTGTCCGAGTTGAAAGTTTGCGTTGTACCCGGGGTAGAAGGGCTGCATGACCGCCCCTGGCGCGCTTGAGTGACCCAGACCGAGCGTGTGCCCGATCTCGTGGGTGCTAACCTGCACTAGCGACGTCCCTGCAACCAGTGGCTAAAGTGTCTCGACAGAGCAGTGGGAGCGCTCACCTTTTACTTTTTATGTCCCGTCTGTTGCTTGGAGCACCTTTTCTTTTCGACGCTGAACTTGCGAGCGGGGAGCGGGGGGTGGGGTGCCGACATAAATTTTTCAGCTCATTCCTACTAGTCGTTACCCTTTTTCTTCTCCAAATGCCACTCTCAGAGAGTTTTTAACACCGCGAAGCCTTCCGTAACCCAAAAAACCAACACCAAGCATCACTTTCCTATACCATTATACAACCTCCTCCCAAACTTACTATATCAAAAAAACGTTTTTTTGCAGTATCAGCAGTGGAAGCGCTCGCTTCTGAGCAGGGGAAGCTCTAATGTTAACAGTGGAAACGGTAGGCCAAATTTGTGCGAGCAGTGGGAGCGCCTCACTTTAATCACTGCCTGCAAGGAACCAGAGAGGGTCGAGCGAGGAAGAGCCTTTGCCTATGTCCTGTGCCGGTGTTCGCAAAAATTTAATCTGCGCGGTTGAGCTTCATGCCATCATACAAGCCATTTGGATCATTTCATTCATCTGTCAATCAAACAGTAAACGCTCAGGTCCGAGTAAACAAAGGTTATGCTAAGTTTTATAATAATTTATCATAGTGAAAAAACTAAGATATTGTAAAGCTTAGCATAATCTAACCTAGTCTAAAGGCGTGGCTTGCACGAAGCACAGCCGTGCAGATTAGATTTGCTCTTTTTTTGTCGTTCTTATTGTTGGTTCTTTTTAGAAATCCGACAAGCTATATAATGATGGAATCACCACCAGGATTGCACCAGCAGTGATGCAATGGGGCATAACCTCCTTTCAAAAAGGAGCTATTCTAAAAAAAGACCAAAAACTAAGCAAAAAACGTTGAAGCGTTGTGCTTTTTAACACAAAGTGTAAGTCGTTGGCCTCCGATGACAGCCTCAGATTACAAGTGCGGCAGATCGACGGTTAGAATCCCGGCTGTGCGCGGCAAAGATTGTCACAGTCACTTGGTACACCCTTAGCAAAGGTGGTTGAAATTCGTCAGCCACAAGTGTCCATATGCTGCCTACCAGTCTACGCTGGAACCACCACTAGTGACTAGCGCTAGTGGTGGTGTAATAGGGCATAACCTCTTCCCCATACGGGGGTACTAAAAAAACTAAAATCCAATTATCTTTAAGTTATGGGTTAGGGCTAAATTATCTGCTTTAGGGTTGGGGTTTGGTTAGCAACCGGGTTGAATTTTGGCGTGCGTCTTATCACATTAAGTCCAAAAGATGGCTGAAGGATGTCTATATTGAACTGGACTTAATTTTTTTCATGATTAATAGTTTCTGATAAAAATTTGTATAACACTACGTCAAAGATGTCTTATGTACCTACCCTCCCCTACAGCACTGCTTCTCTTGGTGAACTGCGTTATAATCATAACATGCTACACCATAATAATGATGATATATTGCAAGTTTGTTATCAGAAAGTCTGCACTCCACGTTGCATGCTGTATAATAGGTACGGCAACTTGACGTTGCCGACGGCGTAAAGCAACCCTAAAAGGATAAACCAATCTTATTATGATAAATTGCGACAATGCGATCATCTATAGACATTGAAAATCGTAATCTGTTCATACAAAGCATGATTGACTGCACAAGGACACACGAACTCGCGGTAGGCGATCTTTTGGTAAGACAACAATCAAACGTATCAAAACGGTGACAACATAAACGCTCTTATACAGCCAGCAAGTGAAAACCTCATGAAAGTCAAATCCATTATTTGGCCGACTTTCATCTCTGCGGTCTGCTTGCTAAGCAGCGGCAAGCCATTCAGGCTATCTGAGGGTCTTGGATCTCGTTGCGACTGAAAGATATGACATAAAATGGTTTTGTGAATGGGGTAGGCACGAGTATGATTTCAAACCACAACAATAATGAATGAAGGACTATGAGTTCATTTTCTGGCATCGCGGGTTCTGTGTTTAATGCCACAGTCCACAACAGTGTTGCCAATTCTCCAGAGTGCAATTACCGCAATTATCGTACAAATGACCAAAATATGATTTTTTTAGTCAAGAATAATTATCATACAAAAAAATTTGATGCAAAATACACAAAAAAGACTGGCAATTGCATAAAAATGGAAAAAGAAATGCAATTTTCTGTCCGCTTCTTGGGTCATTCTTAATAGCCATTTTAGATCTTTGACAAAATTCTTGAAAAAAAATTCAATTTTTTCAATTTTTCTTCTCAGACTCAAAAAAATTAATATGTTAAAAAAAGTTTTGTCACTGGTCCAAAATTATTGTACGAAAGGCCATTATTGTACACCCAGTATGCCGTACATCGTACAAAAGGCCTAAATCGCTGAAATTATTATACAATTATAGTATTATCGTACATTTGGCAACACTGGTCCACACCGACAGCAGTGTTATAAACTCCATTCATAAGTTTGCCTCGTATACAATACCATTCATTATGTATTTTTTAAGCGTAAATACATTCAGGTCGATGGCTTTACCAACCTTTGTGGATTCCTATTAATTTCTTAATAAATCAGTATCTTCACAATCGGATCAAGCTAGGAGGCCTTGCAATAAAATTCAAAATAGCAATTTAATTTCTTTCATATTTATTATGAAATAGCACGGGTGATAAACCGATTTGACGCGTTTGATTCTTTATATACACATTATGTTTCATAATTTTTCGTAGGACCATTGCAACGAACGAGCGCATGGGACGCCTGAAAAAACATCGATAGCCGTATAATGTGAAGTTAAGATACCTCGTAACTTTCCTCACGATATTTCGGCCATCAAAACAGATAAAATTTGAGCATTAACGAAATCTTGGAGGTGTTTAGTTGTAATTTGATAATATTATAATATAATCAATTATAATAATCAGCCTACTTTATGACTTTTTTAGTGCGTTTTGAGTTAATTGCTGCAATATCAGAAAATGTCTCTAAGTAAGAAATAAGTGTACAGATTAGATAAAGAATTATTCTTCCACTGGAAACATGCGATTCTCTGCTAGTATTAGACTGTATTATGCCATGATTGCCGATAAAAGATAGGCCTACGACTCCATAACATTTACACGGCAGCCACACGCGATGCGTTTGAAAACTTGTGTTTGAGAAACTAGTTCATCAAAAACAAGTTTGTAAAAGCTACCTTGTCAAAAACTAGTTCAATAAAAACTAGTTTGTCAAAAACCTGATTGTCCAGGGTGTTTTTTTAAAATGCAGGCTCATTTTCATCTCGCTTTGAAAATCGAGTTCCTATTTTGCTTTTGAGCGTCTACACGATGCTTTTAAAGTACTTTTTAATCATCATTGTTGCTTCACAAACAGTACAGGAGTAGCAGCCTAACAACAACTGACATTACGCATGAAGCAATAAGGGCAGGCGGAGAGGGAATCGAGTTCCCTGGTGCTGCCGTAGACAGGCGTCCAAGCCTGCTAGACTGCCCTGGACTTACACTTACAAAGTTGTTTCGGCAACAGGAATCGTGTTTCTCAAAAACATCGTCTAACTGATGCCTTAATAATTATTACTATAACCCAGACGAGGAGGAGAGGAAGAAGTGTTAAGATGAACAATGTCTTATCAGATAGTGTTTCTCTGATCCGTGGGGTTCCGCAAGGAGCGTACTCGGCCCTGTTCTTTTTATCATATATATTAATGACATTATGCATAACCAACCGACGGGGACCATCTCCAAGCTCTATGCAGATGATTTGAAAAGCTACTATGTTGTGCATGATGTCAACAACTACAAACCATTCATTGATACGCTTACACACATCAACGATTGGTCGGTCTTATGGCAGTTGCTGTTTCTGCAAAAAAATGTCAATGGGTGTTCATTTCATACAAAAACAACTCTACTCTGGACGATCCTGGAGCGTTTATGTTTAAGCTTGGCGATTCTGTGATTCAAGCAACTGATAAAATCACTGATTTAGGTCTATTTTTACTAACTCGTTGAATTTTCATCTACATATAACCGGTATCTGTAACAAAGCTTAAAGTCAAATATTTTTGTTACGAAAACGATTTCTTCAAAAAACGTTGAGAACTTAATCTTGGCATACAAGACTTATATATTACCTATTTTTAATTACTGTTCTCCAGCGTGGTCGCCTTTCACAGCTCAAGTCATTTTACTTCTGGAAAAAATTCAGAAATCTTTTACTAAGAGATTACAAGGATATGAAGATCTATCGTATAAAGAAAGACTGTGTAAGAGTGGCTTAATGAGCCTGGAGTTAATGCGTCTACGTGCTGATCTCGTACTGTGTTCTAAAATATTGCATAACCTTATTGAAATTGATAATTTCCACTTGTTCGTCTTTGATTCCTATTGTGTCCTAGATCTCATGGACTAGCATTAAGAGCACCGGGGGCAAGAACGGAACTGGCCTTGCATTCATTCTGCTACCGTGCATGCAGCGAGTGGAACAAGTTATCGCCTAATACTGTTTGGGCTCCAACCTTAAAAGTTTTCAAATCTTTTTGTTTTTCGGAAGATTTATCTCACTCACTTACGCTCGATGTTGAGACTTTCAATCATGATGCTATATAGGTTTAGTGCGATATACGTGTATGTCAAACATTTTGCGAGTCTCGTTTACACTTAATTTATTGCACCTTGTTTGTGCTGTTAGTATTGTCAGCATTTGTAATAATTGGTGTCATATTAGTGTTATTCTTATAACCTTTGATGGCCTCTTCGGACCGCTGTATATTGAACCTGTGACGACTACACATTGTTAACCTGTATGTATGTTGATCTGCTTTGAGCATCTGAATAAAATGCAACTACAAATACAAGTGGTGGAAAACGACGGATCAGTTATTCAATTTGTCCGTCTAGAGAAAGTATACTTTACGGGGGGAAAAGATGTACTTACAGGCCAGAAAGAAACAAAGGGAGGCTTGAACAAGAACGAAATGAGAGAGGGGTCGTATTAGTTTCATCAAATTGTCTGTGAGACCTGTAGCGACGCCGTCGGTCCACGTCTCGTCGTCGTCGAAGTGCGCCTGTCCGCCGCTGTCCGGGAAGAAGGCGTGCGCCAGGATGCCCCCCGGCCCGTCGAAGGGGTAGCCGTCCCCGTGCGCCAGCTTCGCGTAGAGAATGCGAATGTCGGGCGAGTTGGTGGTCTGAATGAAGCGCAGGATGGACGCGTCCGACCAATGCTGCATCAAAACACTGCGCTGATGCAGCGATGCTTTTACCTTCAAACTGTTTGTTTGTTGTCGTGTTTTTTTGTCGTGTGCAGCACAAAGACTCTACACTGTCTGATTCTGTGAAAAAGAGCCGGCATAGAACCGCACCATCTTCATTAGTCGCCATTTACGACGCGCCCGGCGATCTTTGGGCTGCAAGCGAAAGGATGTGTAATCCTTTCGTTTAAAAATTAATTTTGAGCAAAATGAATACTATTTTGACGTTTAAAGAAAAACGATGAAATTCTGTACAGTTAGCATAATGCATGCTGTATATAAATTTAAACTCATAATTTATTTTGAAAAGAAACTCAGTATAAAGGCAACAACTATTTCAATTCGATATGCTTTTAACGTAATCTCTATAAGAATGCAATACATAAATCATTGAAAAAGTAGCAGCTTGCCCTCGAGGCTGAAAACTCATCTTTAACTGGACGCTATTGATCAATAGGAATGAGTGATAGTAACCAATGATATGGTCATAACTTTTTAGAAATCCAGAGAACAGAGTACATTGCATAAACCCCTAGGCTAATAATATTCAATAACTTGCATTTGAGGGCAAATTTTGACTCAGAATTTCTTTTCCTTTCACGAAGTAACTACTTTAAAATCATCGAGCAAATTAAGTTATGCCAAGCTGTCGAGGCCTTGGGCCGCAAGTCTCAAATGTAACAATGGGTCCAAATAATTTATGATCCTGTTTCGCTGTAAAAAAAACTGCCAATGGCCACAATAAATGACGACATGACTGCGTGGTGACATGATGATTTTACATGATGTCATACATGACATTTGGATATCATTACCCTGAGTCTACTCTGCCCAGGCTTGCGAACACTTCATTTTATAAGTTTTCTCCTTTTGAAAGAGCCTTGCAAACTTTGGAGAGGCATGGGCGTTTACCGGAATTAAACAGGGATTGACTTAAGTAAAGCTTTTGATAATTTAATATACACAGTGTGCACCGGCGAATGTCCAAAGCTAAGATGAATCTTAGGATTAGCAAGCAGTATGTATTTGTTAACTAAGCCGAACCTGAAAAGCTCTTTGCACAATGCTTGTGACTTGGCTCCGAGGCATTTGTTGGGTGTAGTTAATGAAGTTGTACTGCAACGAAGTTCTAGACCAAATGCTACCTAAAACGAAGTTTAACAGTGATAATGATTTGACACAAATTTTAAAGGATTCAATTTTTTTACACATTGATAATATACGTGGTACCACTAGCTTACTTAGTTTAATTTCAAAACGCAATATCTATAATAAAAAATTTAAGCACCATCATGTAACCATCCAAAATACACTACACAAGTACTCATGCATATACAAAATATTTCAGTACAATTTAAAATACGATAGGTACAATTTAAAATAAATTTAAATGCAATCTAAAAATCTATTTGACCTACATGCATATACAATGCTCTAGATAATAGATTTATAAAATTGTGTTTGACAACATTGTAATACTGTAATTTTTTCACAGAAGTCACACCATGCATGCTTCGTTAGTTCAAATTTATGACGAAAGTCTTTATTTTTTTATTTTAAGTTTTAAATTGTCGACGTTGCACAATGCTCATAATTCTACAAGTCAAGATATCGTTCACCAAAATACCTACGCTGTTCAATATGTAAGACAGATTATTATTTGTCATGTGGCCTAGTTTAGATTTGTACACACTTGTGGGAGTGGTATGTTTGAGCAATTACTAAAAGACTGACACTGCTTTGTATTGCAAGGCATTGCCAGTTAACAGTCATGTACAGCCTATTCAATGGCATACTAATGTATCATGAATACGATTTGTTTCTTATCAGTTTACGATTACAGACGAGATGGTACATGTACATGTATACTCAAGCAATGCATCGCGCGTCATCTAGTAACGATTACTCTTAGTAAACCATTGTCGCTGTGACATAATAAAAATAGATGTCGCTTCATCATCTTCAATTTAGACTTGTTAAAATGTACACGCAGAGATTTACTGTAATAACTCCGCGACGGTCATATTGTTTTCTCGTTCGAGCCCATGCTCTTTAGGCTCAACCGTGTTATACACTTTGCATATACTTGTAAGTATAATAAAATAAATCATCAGATATCTATTAATGACATGATTAGCTTAAAATGGATGTAGATTGTAGGCCAATGAAGCGGAGAGCCAAATACATTCCTAATGTGCATCATCCGATACCGATTTCAAGAACTATACTATAGAGTTATCACTTTGAAAATAGCCGTGTATTTCAGTTATTGAGTCTGTCAATAGCAACGCATTTCAGTATTGGGTCCGTTGGTCTAGTCAAACTTCTAACGAAACGTTTTCCAAAAACTTTTCTACTAGCCTTATAGTACGTGCGTCTGTGTACGTTGTACCAACCTTCTAGTACATAGCGTCTGCGTCGCCTGACTTGCGCCGTGCTGAAACCCACGTTGTCGGGCACAGCGCAGCGACGCATGTTCATCATCGTCACCGTGTCGTTGTCCAGCTCGCCTGCATCCATCGCAGGAAAAACATCAGTTTACTTGCTAACATAGCGGGGCGCTGTGGTGTAGTGGTTAAGGCGTCGGACTAAGAGTCCAGAGGATCTGTGTTCAAGTCCCGGCGCCGGCAACTATGAAACTATGGCGTTACAGGCCCTTCAGCAACGCTGCTAAACACACAAGTGTCGCTAACCGCTGCTAACCGCGTGCCAGAAAATTATTTATTTGGTTGGCGTCAGGAAGGGCATCTGGCCGTAAAACTCAACTCCACCAGGCCTCATCAGAGCGCAAAAGTCTAAACCTGTGTGAAGAAGACATGGACATTAGCAGATTAGACGACCAAGAATGGAGGTTAGTTAGCGAGTTACCGTTAATAAGAATCAACAACTGGACAACTCAAATGTCGCATTTTGGTTTTTAGCGGATACACTACTATGACTTTAATTTAACGACATATTATTCATTTTGAGGAGTATCACTTCTTCGATTCAATAGGCTGGATCACGGCGATAAAAAAAACAAAGCAGCTAACACTTTAGTAGAAGTCTATAACTGGGTCAAATATTCATCGACTTAAAAAAAATTCGCTGCTTTTATAGCAGTGAAGTTCACCAACAAAATTTGTGACAAAATTCACATACCGTTTTCCCAAACACACAAATCATGTTGCGCAGTACACGGAGAAGGTTGAACATTAAAAATACCGATATCACATATTGGCGAGGAGATGTATTCAATAAACGGCACGATTTCATCATTTTGTATTGATTTAGTGGTCGGTTGCGGTTAGAAATTAATTTTGCCGTGACATACATGTTGAAAATAGGATAGGCTGATATTTGACTGAGTTATAGCCAATCATGTGTTAAACTTTGGTGCCTCGTTCTATTTAAATCACCGCGTATTTCATTTTAAACTTGTAACATAACCGAGACAAAATGTCGCTTAGGACGTTGGCGTAAATCACTATTAAAAGCGGCGCAAGAACCTTGAACTGGGAATAATATAGACCGCTGTAGGCCCAGCGCGTAGGCGAATATCAACCGCACGATCGGCTGTCAGTCAAATTGAGTAAACGGTTTTATTACTTACAATACATGAAAGAACGTCATAAAAAATAACGAATTATCAGAGTTGTCCGCGTATTGACGGCGTTTGACGCAGATATTATCCACAAAAACCGGTGTCACCGCGCAGAATTTCAACTGTAGGCCAACAGGTCATTTTCGGGGCCATTGCATTGTGCTAAACGTCGCACTGTTTTGAATCGATTATTGGCGAGATGACAGCAGTTCGAAGAACACTCGCAGAATCGTATCACCGCCGTTACGCTAAAGCCATATGACAATACAAGGCCAAACTGTTGACTTAGATTCATTGAGTCTTTCTGTTAATTTAGCACCAGAGTAAGATCAGTTCAAGGTCGATGGGAAAAAAAATTAATGACTGGATGGCTTTGTATCGTATCGTCAAGTTACACTTGATCATTCCAAGATGCCAGTAACTTTTGCACCACCAAGGCGAAGCGCTATAGTGTTACAGTAGAGGTTAAGGCGTCGGACTTTTAAGTCCAGAGGATCTAGATTCTAGTCCCCGCGCCGGCAACTATGAAACCATGCGTTACAGGCCCTGCAGCAAGGCTGTTAAACACGCAAGTGTCGCTAGCTGCTAACCCCGTGCCAGACAATTATTTATTTCCTTGGCGTCGGGAAGGACATCCGGCCATAAAAACTCAGCTCCACCAGCCAGTCGTCATCAGGGCGCAAAACGTCTAACCTGTGTGAAATCATGGACGTTAGCATTATACACGTCAAAAAAGGAAGTTAACTGTTATGATATCGGTGTCAGCTTTAACTTACAGAACAAAAAAAATGTATTGTCAATAATCGTTCCTTGAATCAACATCGATGCCATATGGTGCAAGACTAATTAAATTTCGTCACCTAGGCTATATCAAATTGTTATGATCATTGCATGCACAACATTCAAACATATCATGTCCTTGTGTTTCACGCTGACTGATTTTGTTGTCGCTTGGACCACCATGCACTGATTAGCCTAGTTATTTATTTATTTTTATCTATTGAATATTGATGTATTTGTTCGTTATAAAAATACTGAATAAAGATACATAGTTGCCACATGCATGACATCGTAGGATCAAATTTAGATAGGTAACAATGTCTATTTTAGACAGATTACCTGTTTGATTCAGTCTGGCGAAACGTTGGAATCTAATCAGAGATTGTCGTAAAACCTGGGTCTTCGCCGCGTCACCAGCCGCTCCTGCAGCGGTGGAACTTTTCTTTGCGTGACCATATGTCTCTAAATAGGCCTGTCAATTCAAATACAAACGTAGGAATTACTAATGTTACGTAGTATGTAACGATATGAATCAGAGATGTTCTATTATGAATTATGAATTATTATTATTATGGATTAGTAATGTCATTCTAATACGAAGCATACATTACAAGAATCTACGCACAAATACGTGCAGGGGAAATGAAAGTAACACATAAATTTGACATTTTTTAACGATTTATATTTCAGTCCTGATGCAGTTGATGTTAACAGCAATATTTCTTGTAGAAATATTATATTTAAAATAATTATATTTCAGAATTATATCTCAAAATTATATTTCAAAATTAGAATTTTGAAATATAATTGCTATTGACAGTTTTTGTTATTGTAAGGCAGTTCAGGCTTAAAATGTCTCTGAAGCAGCTACTAGCTACGGTCCTGAATTTTAAGCTCCTTTTATATAAGTCTAGTCAGAGTTGGCCTGCAATATCACACAAGATATTAGTTTCTGCAAACCTGGCCCACAATGTCTAAACGTCATTCAACATTTTAATGATTTAAAATCATCTCTTCTGCACCAGTTGGTAAACTTTAAGATAAAATTTTGCTCATCTTCGTATTCTGTTATCAACGCTCTCATGGAGCAAAATACGTGTACCCGAAGAACTGCTACATGTAGTTTAACGCAGTAGCCTAACACTGTTTTGTACCAACAAAATTTGATAATATTCGAAGACGATGACCTCAGGGAGAACCAGACAATAGAACTAATAGAAGTAATACCTTCTTCTCTTAGTATAAGTGTGTCGTGCAGGCCGAAGTGACTCAAGGAATATTTATGGCGTCCTGTGTCTATTGATGACAAGGCGGGAAGCCCTGAGTGGGGTACCACTATTGTGCATTTCATTTATTGTAACAGCACGTCGAAGCGGATTAACTACACCCAGTCTGAAAAACCCGAGGCAATTGTTAAATGATCTTAAAAAAACTGTAATGGGAAGGGTCAAGTTTAGCCCTGAATTCCCTGTTAAAACGTGTGAGGCGTTACACCTGCTCTTGCTAAATCCCGCGTAGGGCTAATGTTCAGTTTTTTAACCGCGTGGCCCACGCCATCATAGTCGATTTTTATGCATTGTGCTACGCCTGCCAGTTTCAAATTAGGCGTATAATACATATCTAATCATCATTTTTCGTGTACTACGTCTGCTAGATTCAATCCCAGTAATAATGACCGCAAAGGGTTGTCGATGCGGACGCTGTTACCTGCACTTCAACAAATAGACCGGACAATCACCGAAGCAAACTATAATACTGAACTAAATTTTATTATTGTTGTACAAAGATTATTGATCATACTTCATAGGATCGAGAGTTAGGAACAAGGATAAATTTAGTAGGAGTATTAGGGTACTACATTAACGAGGTTTTTTAGAAATGGGTAGGAGTAGCACTACTCTTTAAAATGGACGTTGGTAGAGTAGACCTACTCCTTTTTTGAAAGGCATAAGAGTGCACCACTCCTGTTTTATAAGCAGCATGCGTAACGTTACTCCTATTTTGTAAGAACTGGACTGAACTCTAGTTGGGAACGATAACTGGTTGCACACTACCCGTGTACAGCTATCTAAACCTGAGACTGCAGAGGTAAGTAAATTGTGAATATTGACAATGACGCGATATTTCTGCTGGCAATTTATTGTGTCGCTATTGATACAAAACTACAGTACGGTAAATGTAACTGATTCAATGACAATAAACTACTGCACAGGAGCAAAAGAATAAACGTTCAAAATCTCCAATGCGAATAACTTTATTTTGTATTAAACATGACACATATGCAGTAACTAACCAAAGCTTCTCTTGCAGATTTAACCGTTGGAGCTGCCGCGACGTGTTCGGACAGTAGGCCTACGCGAAGAACGAAGAACACAGCGTAGAAAAGAACCATCGAGTTCAATATGATCGCCATCGCCAAAATCTGTCCACTACGCAAACTACATGCGCATCTAATGCTGTGTCGTATTTGACATTACAAATCGATTTGTCAATCTGAAGAGATATTATTTTAGCCTATCGGAGGGCAACTTTGTCTCGTGGCTATGGCTAATGAAACGTGTAAATACGTCACTGATATCAACTTCTAGTCTTCTACACATACTTCACTATTTGTCTACGGGATTTACATGTTGTGTAAGGCACTAAGGCTGCAGGCGTATTCATCTAGCAGTGCTAGCTAGCCTAGGTTAAGTTAACAGTAGCGTTTGCATAATGCATAAGCGCAGCCACAGCTACTGTGGGAGCATCGGACACAATTGTTAACTTTCATCGTACCGCTTGCATGAATTCAAAATTGCTAAGAAATTCACAATAAGACCACAATGACGCGTCGAAGCGACGTAATCGCAATCACGAAATTTAATGAACAAAGGTTTTGATATTTAATAGACTTCTAGAAACCAAATCGAAGCATTGAAGATAAACTATCATACCTGACCGCAAATAAGACCGTACCCTAATTCGAAAAGCTTTTTGAAATGCGTACTTAAAAACAACTGGACGACCCCGATAACGGTGTCATTGCTCTTGCTTTGTCATTGAACGTTTACGAATCAAACTGAAAATAACAAAGTTTTCAAGTGAAATCGGTTTTTGAAATGTTCAGAATGGAAGCTGCACCTGATTTTGAAAACGTATAACCACTAGATACAACGATGGATCCTTGAAAAAGCTATATTTCAGTTCTCAAACGTTTTCAAATCCGACTTCAAACAAAATATTATTAAGTGAAATCCATTTAAGACATTTGAAATCAAATCGGACTGTCAATCGAATCTGTAGACTCTGGATTAGGTTAGATAAAGTTATGTTTCCTTCACCAGAAGTTTCTAAATCTGATCGAAAATAAAAAGTTATAACGTGAAATAAGTTCTTTGGGGAGTAGTTTTTCTCCACCCCTCATTTTCCCCATTATTTACTAAACACTTTGCGGTTACAAAAGTAATTTTCGACCATTTAAAACTACTTTTACTTTGTCAAAATTGTGAATTCTTATTCGAATTTTGGTAGGCATCATTTCAATCCCCCCCACCCCCCATCCCATTTCCGCCCAGCCCCCTGCTCTGCATGACCGCCTTTTTTCATTAAATTGACTCGTTTCTGGTTCTTAGACAAACTTAAATTTTTAAAGTGTACATTTTGGAGGTTTTCTATACCTACCTCACTCAATCTAATTTAGTTCCCTTTTACACATTCGACCACTTTTCGGCGTTAAATGGTTATTTATTACATTTTAAATAATTTGTTTTACCGTTTTGTAATGTTAAAGTTCAATCTCGAACACAGGTCGTCGGCGTAGAGAAATCGTTTAAAAGTTACAATAATTTTTCAGAACAAAATTGTGGCACCCTCTTTGGATCTGAAAAAATGTTATTACCGATGTCATTGGAAAATAATCATTGCCTATTCCTCGGTCTTCCAACGCGCGATCCCTAATCTATTTCAAGAATTTGCGATCTTTTACGCTATCGGAGAAAATAGAGCTAAAAAATGCGTGCAAATCGTATTAAAAGACAATTTTTAAAACTAGCTGTTAAAGTTTGTGAAAAATTGTGAAACGCGCTCAAACTAAATTTGAGCGAGTTTCGAGAAAAGAAGTTTTCGTCTACAAAATCAATTGCTAGTGTAGGAACAACAAATCACGAAACTGCTAATTTCGTGATTCAAATTCAATACTTATTTCAGATCTCTCGGCGACAGGCACTGCTACGCGAGACAATATTAACTGAAAATCAGCAGGCTGAAGCCATTCCTGGAAAACTCTGCTTGTTTTAGTGTATTATTTGTGCAATTCAACACTGTGGTAGGACTCTAATAAGCAACGCCTCATTTCTCTGATAGGTAGCATTATTATGCCTCTAATGTAATTTATTAAAACAATGCGCGTGTGCCGAGATTCACATGTACGTGTTGGCCGAAATGCTACGTTGCATTCGATATAGTCATTACGCCTCCAATGCAGCAGCGCAATAGTATAGAGCTAAGGATGATAAAATATTTTACTAGAATATCGTAACTTTATATTTATAGGCACAGACATGTACAGTAAATAATATAGAAGACATATGGATCAGTTCTACGTGTAACTCCATTAGGATATTATGCAGCATACATGTAGTCTGACGATGTAGATCTAATGTTATCACGCAGGATAAAATGTTGACGACACAATGTTTTGAGGGCATGTCTCTAGAACTCGGAATACTGGATATTAATAACGCAAATCCAAAAAAACTTTAACCCATTGGCCTACCTACTCCTTTTACCAACTAGGCTGATAGACCTGACATTAGAACGATTGAACAATGAATTTTGAATATTATTGAGGGCACGAACAACAATAACACAAAAATTAATTAATTAAAATTTACGTAGCCATTAATAAACTAGACTATCAATCACGTTACTCATTTTCTTCAGACCCTCGAACATTCGAGTCAATTTACGTTAGGAACAGTTTATCGTCTCCAAGTTTCTACACCGCATGGTCTTAAATCTGATCGCTTATTTTAACTGAAATCTATCAATCAATCAATCAATCAATCAGTCATCAGCTCATCATACGAGTACTCGTACTCGTATCAGGCGATAGTCTAAATATAAGAATTTTGAAACCAGAAAGTCGGTCTATAGGCCTATAGTTATGAGAACTTTGACAGTCTTTACTGAGTCAATAACCGGCTTGAAGTAAACAGCTTTGAACCCCTCATCGTTTGATGAGGGTACCACGAGGCGAATGTCACGATCAGCCAGCGAGGAAAAAGCGTGTGCCAGCACAATTCGGCTGTGAAATGATTGTGAATGCGCTTATTAACCAGTGACAATCGTAGACATTTTATGCATGCATACATACAGGTCTAAGCGTAACCTAGAATAAAAGCGTAAGCGTATAGAATAAAGGATATCATATTTAGCAGAACGTGAGAGCGGATTCACACGTGTATGCGGGGGTATACCGCAACATTTTGTATTGTAATAGTCTAATGTTCGCACGCATCGTGCAGGCAGACGAGTGTCGCACAGAATCTGAGTCAGAGCAAAACAAGTCGTGAAAAAAGCGAACGATAACCATTTTTGTTTCTTAGTTGATAAACATGTTTACCAATTAGCATAAACTGCACGTCTATGCTGATTTATAGAAGTGTGCCGAAAGCGTCGAAGAAAACTCTTTAAAATTCAGGATACCGTAGGCTAATTCCCATAATAATATTGCGTCGTGAGTCGTGACTCGTGAATTAGACGAAGATTATTTGATATCGCTCGTAATAATCTATGGATGTAGCCAAGCTGCTCAAATTCCGTATAGGCCCCTATTGTTTTACTAGAGCCTACTTAAAATCAGTGTTTCGCAGCTTAGCCTGCTTAGGCCTTCTCTTAGCCTACGTTCATGCAGTGGGGCTAGGGGGGAAAATGCCCCCCTTTAAAATTCTATTGGGGCAGCCCCCCCCCCTTTAAATTTCGTTCTTGCCCCCCCCTTGATTAGTGAATTTTTTCCCCTTCAAAATCAACTTATACACTTAACATGTAGGCTGTAGCCATTTCACCTTACCTATAGGCCTAATTAATACCAGCATAATACCTAACTAATACCAGTTAACACTTTCTAACATAAAACATTGCCCCCCTTGAATTTTTTAGGATGTGGCGATG
>JAQIWG010001501.1:0-24216 GCA_034695025.1 Chamaedrilus cognettii
GCATGACGTTGTAGCCTAGGCTAGGCTACAACGTCATGCAACAATGTATCGTGGATCAGTGTATCGTATCGCTAGGCTGCCTAGCCTACTTCTGGTATGCGACCCTACGTAGCGCAGCATTCTGCAGCCCAACTAGTTACAGGCTCAGTCAGCAATATAACATGGCAGTTTGTAGTTTCTCCTGCAGGTGCTCGGCGGGCCGCCACCTCTCGCGTCCCCCCCTCCCGCCTGACCTCTCCGTCGGCCCATTTGTTCAGCGGGCTTCCGCCGTCTGACCGAATTGTTAGGGGACCGCCTAGCTATTCATCGCACACTTGGAACCGAATACATTAAAAAATGTAATTCTAAGAAATTTAAATGACAAAAAATAAGTTATGTCACTCTACTTAATATTTAAAGGAAATTCATGTTGTATTTCTGTATTTTTGTTGTGAAATATTAATAAACTATGTAAGAATCGATCAATTCGATGTTATGAAAGGATCCCCTGATCGCCATGCTGGTTGTTTTGCTGAAGGGATAACGTGCGTTACCAATACAATAAACGCCGACGCGCATTTGTACTTTTGTTCGCAATTAACTTCATAGGGGTCTCGCCCCTGATCAGAGCCCCTAATTCTGCGCCCTTTTTCAGCGTTGAAGTTTATCGTAGGCTGACGTGCGATTGAGGAAGATATTTAGGTTATTAATCGTTCCAAACAGCGTTAACTAGGCTACCGGTACAGTTGCTGGACAATGGCTCCCAGTCCGTTGTGCGCTGACCACACCCCCAAATAGGCCTACTACTGATCAACTCCTACGCTTAGTGCTTCTTCGTTGAATATTGTGTCCGATATTGCAGTATCTCATTGTTTACCGGTAACGTTAACAGCGACAAAACAAGATTAAACAACTAATTAAGTTTAAAAAAAAGCGTTAGTACGGTTGCTGGTCGACGCTTTAAATTTAACGACTTACAATGGCAAATAAGTGCTCGGCGAAATAAATTAAATGAGCATTTAAGTCGTGCAATCTTTGCAATCGGTCAAATAGTTATCTGTGATCTTTATAACTTGTGGCATAATTTTCCTTTCAGATCGAGACTGCGGAGCGCGAGGTAA
Source organism: Chamaedrilus cognettii (assembly GCA_034695025.1). Classification (NCBI taxonomy): domain Eukaryota; kingdom Metazoa; phylum Annelida; class Clitellata; order Enchytraeida; family Enchytraeidae; genus Chamaedrilus; species Chamaedrilus cognettii. Next base: position 1,101 of record JAQIWG010001501.1, read on the forward strand.
CCATGGAAACCAATATCCCTGGCGGCCTAAAAATGGAAGTTCAGTTTGAGCGACACGACACCGGCCCCTCCGTTCGCCCTCTACCCCCGATGGACCCACGAGAATCATCCGAGTCTCACGAGGGGGGCATCTCCGGCATAGAGGAGGAAGTTGGCAGTGAAGAAATCACCGGGGGTCAGGACTCAGACCACGGGGAGCATTACAAGTGTCCCTCGGTGAATGTGGGCCCCCAAATTGAGCGTGGGGGGGCGCCGCCCTTACTGCAGGGGTCAGCGACAAATGGGGGGTATACAAACAAATGGGTCGTGACTTCCTCTGGGATAGCACCGAGTGTCATTGGTGGCAACCAGGGGGCGGCCGTGTACGCGGAAAGGTTGGGGAAGAGTCTGAAGGTAGAGAGGGGCGAGCAGGATGAGGAGGAACATGAGGGGGGTGCAGAGGGGGATGCTGCCCCTGTTTATATCATGCATGGAGGGGGCGAGGGGAGGGGCTACGTGATGGGTGACGCCCACTTGTTGGACCAATCACACGAACATGATGTGACAGATATGCAGGTCAATATCTTATTGTTTTATGTGTTGTTAATGTTAATGTTAAATGTTTGTTTGATATGGATCAAGCAGTTGATGCTGAATGAAACATTGCGATTGATTCACGTCTTGCCCTCTGTATTCAATTGTGTATGTGAAAAATTCCTCTTTAGTTTTGATCATCGAACCAGCAATCGAGGCATTTATAGATGAAGTGAGATTCAAATCAGATTAAAATTTGTCGCATGTATATACCAGTTCACTTGATTTTTTTTTGCATAAAACTTAGCATCTCTCTTTCCAATGTGACATCATCCTCTGTGCCGTCATCCTATGTGACGTCGTCTGATGTTATGCGAGTGCCAAGTGGGCCACTTTTGATAAGCAGAACTGGGTGCTGTGGGATGAATAATTGTATGTGACAATTGCGACGTCAACGACAAACGGTGCCTCCCCACGCTCAATGTGACATTATCATCCTATGTGACATCATCCTATGTGACATCATCCTATGTGACATCATCCTATGTGACATCATCCTATGTGACATCATCCATGTGACGTCAACTGGCTAAATATATTAATGATAGTAGCGTACCAGTGAATAAAAACAATATTTCTGTTCATTCCCCGGGCAGGTGGTGGAACTCGGCGAAGACGGTGCCGAGATGTCGACCTCTGTCGACCCCTCAGGGGGCGCGGGGGGCGCGGGGGGGGGCAACTGCCTCGTTTGCGGCGACCGGGGGTCTGGGTTCCACTACTCAGTGTACAGCTGCGAGGGTTGCAAGGGGTTCTTCAAGCGCACGGTGCAGCGCAATATGCTGTACGTGTGCAAGGAGGGCGGCGACTGTCACATCAGTCGCGCGTCGCGCAACTCCTGTCAGTTCTGTCGCTTCAAGAAGTGTCTCGAAGTGGGAATGAAGAAGGATGGTATGTCTGCGACGCACATTTATAGTCTTTTCGCTTATTTTCTGCTAGGTACTATTGGTAGTAGTTTCAGATAGAGCTTTGCGGTCAATTTGTATCATGGGCCTACTATTACAAAACTTGTAGCATACAATATTATTGTACTAGCACATGGCAGTTTGATAGAAAGGACGGGATGTCGGGTTTCGAACAAATTGACCATGATGAGCATCATGATCCTTAATTCTTTTTAAAGGACAAGTTTGTCGTCTGGATGAACGGTACAAAAATCCTTCTTAAAACAAATATTTATTAAAAGTAGAAGCTTGCTGATAGAATGTATATCAGAATGCAAACTATAGAGCATAGATGCAGCTTTTATATATTGCGTGACAGTGTGTGCTAAAAATATTTTAGTCAGAAATTCCCAAAAATGCGTGATCTTCCTTATTAATCCCATCGATAAACTTTAATTTCTGATTTACATCTGGTTTCCATTGCCACAGCGGTGCGAGAGGACCGGACGCCAGGGGGCAAACATCGGCTCAAGAAGGCGCGCTTGGAGGGGGAGGAGGGAGAGGGGGGGTATGGGGGGGGCACAGGGGGGTATGGAGGGGGGAGTCATGATCAGAATTTGGAGGATGAAGATCTTCTGATTCGACTGTCAGAGGCTCGGCCTGACGTTGTGCCCACGCCAGAGGGTAAGGGGGGGGGTTCTGATGGTTGGGGGGGGGGGGTTGTGAGGGTTGAGGGGGGTGCTGAGGGTTGGGGTGGTGTTCATCGTAGGATCAGTGTAAACTTAAATTGTTAAATTATTCATTAAGAGTACACCATTTAATGTAATGGGTGCTGAAGTACGATGAGGTGAATTCTGAGCTTATTGCATCATGTCACTTAGTTGAGAGAAATCATGGCTGACAGACGGAGCGATGGATGGAAATTAGTTTTTTCCAAGTTTTGATTTGAATGAATTCGAGCATGGGAGGGATCACACTTTGCCAGGCAAGGCTGTTGAGCTTGGGTATTTTTCAGCCATCAGTATGCTTGTGATGAATTTAAAATTGCGCAACTGATTAGCGATGAGAAGCAATTTGAAGCCGGTTTCAATTTCTAGCTTGCTGTTTTTCAACCATTCCACTAAGCACACTTTTCCGACCGTCATCCGATATCTTGTGATTGGCACGGGTTAATAAAAAAGAATAGGCCAGTTTTATTTATTGGAGTCGTTGATTCCTCTGGCTCCCTGCTGCAGACATGGTGTTTGGGGGCGCCGAGGGGGCCGAGGGGGAGGGGTCGGGTGAGGGGGGGGTGATGAGCCTCCACTCCCTCATGCAGCTGGGCTACATGGAGCTGCGTCTCATCATAGAGTGGGCGCGCAAGGTGCCCGGTGGGTCATGCTTTCTGTCGTTTTGAGAAGTCTTTGCATCGTGTAAATTGATGGTTTGAATTATTTTCAGTGACCAATGGCAGAGTTAGTTGATTCTATTTAGATTTCTAAGTAGTTTTCCCGTGTAAGTGAGCGAGTGAATTTTAAAACAACACTTACGATGTATGTTAAATGTAGACATGTTGTACAACATTTGATTACGCGATCTTTTTATTGTTTTCAGTAATTGGATACCAATTGACAATGATTTGGGCTTTTGTATTAACATTGTTTCAAATGTGTAGGTTGTTAGGAACGCATGCTCATGTTGCCTGATCAGTTCAAAGCATGTGTGTTCTTGTTCCCTGATCAGGGTTCACTGACCTCCAGTCTGAAGACCAAATGGCTCTGCTCAAGTCGTCCTTTATGGAACTCAACGTCCTACGGCTTTCATACAGGTTTCTACCCCCTCTATCACCCCCCATTTCACCCCCTCACTTTCTCATGCCTTCTTCCTTCTGAATTCCTGCTGAATTCCCCGGGGGACCAATCATGTTCAAGTTGCGATTCAAGGAAGTTATATTCCTTCTGTTATTGGCTGTTTTCTTGCAGATTGAAATGAACTGAAGCCGCCGGTGATAATTTCCTTGTTCTTAGTGCGAGTTCTTTGTTCCATACACAATTCCCTTGTTTTTTGTTCTCGTTCTTTGCTCTTTGCTCAATTTCCTCATTCTTTGTTTGAGTTCTTTGTCCTTTCACAATATCCTCGTTCTTTATTCTCGTTCTGTGGTCAATTCTTCGCAGTTCCCTCATTCTTTGTTTGAGTTCTTGTCGTCCCTGCCACGCAGGTCGCTGGACTGCCCGGGGTTCGTCAAGTTTGCGACGCACGTCCTGCTCGCCCCGCACCAGTGCGCGGAGCTGGGCTGGGGCCTCGATCTCATCTCCTGCACCCTAGAGTTTATTGCGCGACTGAGGGGCATCGACATCGACTGCACAGAGTTCTGCATTCTCAACGCCGTCGTTCTCACATTCCCCGGTCTGCGGGGGGGGGAGCGGTGGCAGGAAGTTTAGGGATAGGGGGTAGAGGACCCCCCACCCACCCCCCTGGTGGGAGGGGTGGGTGGGGGGTGATGCCAGGTATTAGGGGGTTTTACGGTGTTAAGGAAGTAGTAGGGGGGTAGATCTCTGGTGAACGAGGGGCATGAGATGTAGCTGAGGGGTAGGGGTAGAAGTTAGAGCGTGTTGTTTGACAGAGGGACTTGTGTGTAAAGAAATTTTTGGCGCAGATGTAGCAACAGGTTTTAACAATTTTAAAATTAACAGCATGATACAATAGATATATGTTATTGACTTATAGATTGGGCCTATAAATGTAGTATTGTAAGTCAATGTTACTAATTTGTTCTGTTGTCTTTTAGTGACGTTTCCTACAGTTTTTAAGATCTTGTTTTTTCTGTTAAGCCTTAAGTCGTACTTTTTTCTTTAAATTTTTTTCTTACTGTTCCAGATGCGGCGGGGGTTGTAGACAAGTCGAGTGTGTCAGCGCTGCAGAACGTCATGCTTGAGTGCCTCCAGCGCTACTCCACGTCGCGCTACCCCGACCGACCGCACCGCTACGGCAAGATCCTGCTACGCCTGCCCGCGCTACGCACCGTGAGCGCACGCGCGGCGGAGAAGTTCCTCTCACTCTCACTGGAGGGCAGCGGGCGCATGAACGCACTTGTGCGCGAGATGATGCACTGAAGGATGGGTTGGGTTCACCGTGCAGTGTGCGTGGTGCGCGGTTTGAAGCATGGTTTAGGGTGGTGGGTGGTCTGGGACACGGTATAGGGCGCAGCGTGAGGGGTGTTTAGTTTAGAACACAGTGTAAGTCTTGGGGTATTCTTGGTTTAAATTAAATTTTATGGTTAAAATGGAAGGACGTTCCATTTTTAATATTTCTCCGTCATTTAGCTGAATAATAAAATTTACAAAATGCGTTCTTTAGATTGTTGCTGTAGTTTGGCCTGGGATTTGATTAAGAAATAGTTAAAAGTTTTACGAGGCATCAGTATTTATCGAAATTATGATAGTTTAAGACTTGTAGTCCGTTCTGTGAATATAGGTTGTGATTTGTGATCAGAGTGACAGATCTCTGTTGAAATTAAACTTCAGTATAATCAAATTTAATTTTTTTTAAATTCAAATTTGTCTCTGCGATTGAAAGACTTTTGTAAAGATCTTGCTTAGTGGTGGATTGTATTGAGTGATTCTATTGGCTCACCGGACTGAGCTGTATCAAACAGTGCCCCCAATTGGTATGATCACGTCGGATCGATATTCTATAGGCTTATTGATGACGTCATCATCGGCCAATAAATGGATGTTACAAGTTGCAAACGCGGCCATCAGTTTTGTCTTGTACAATGTATGGTGCATGGATGCGTACTACTGGATGCTTGTTGGTGTATCGTAAAGGACAATTTCTGCGTGAACATCTTACTTGAGTCGGATAAAGGAAGCTAGTGTTCCATTGGCACCAGCCAATCAGAAGCTAGCAATGGTTTCAGCCAATGGTATTAGCCCATTCATAGAGGTCAGCTTCATGTGAAATTTTAAGAGTTTAACAATTACAGGATCGTGTGATTGATTTCTTTATTGCGTTATTAGTCCGGTATAAAGGCTTTAAAAGTTAATAGAAATAGCCTGCTTAAAAACTGGCTGATAAGTTGTTTTTTTTAATTGAATATTATCGGGTTCTTGTAAATTATTTAATTCACGTATTAAATGAGCATATTTGAATCATTTTTATGTCTATTTGCCTTTCTCTAGCAGAGGACTAATGTTTATTAGCATACCTAGATGGGCTGTGAATGGTGCAAAAAAGATAAAAAATATTCTCAACACGTCGCATTCTAGTTTTTGTCAAAAGAGCTTTGAAACCGAGCATCTGGCTGATTGGATTGTCATGTATAAAACATCTTTCTGCCGGTCTGATCGGGCCGCGTAGTGGTTCCGGGCGCTGTACGGGTTGCAAGCAAGTATTATTAATTGCCGGATCGATAATGATAGTAAAATATACTAAAGCCAACTATCAGTTAAGTTTAGTATAAAATAACAGCTTTCACATTTGGCTTTCGTGTATTGGAATGATCAGTTTTGAGTTGTGGACTTGAAATCATGGATACATTTGAATCTGAATTCTATAACATTAATGGAGGTGTCATTTTGAGTCGATGCGCTACTTTGATATGCAGGAACTGAAGACAGAGGCATAAGATAAAACCAATCGTTAATTTGAAAAAGTTTGGACGATTTACTGTATAATTGTCGGATTCGTCGGCTCGGAATTAGCCAACAATAAAATTAAATAAATGTTGGAATTGCTTCGTAACAGCAGTGAAGCATCTCAGTTGTTTATTTGTTTGTTTTGTAACACTAAGGGTTGGTTTTTCCAACACGGATTAAAAAATAATTCAAGATTTAATCCACCATTTTGCATAGGCTAAATCCTGAACCACCATTTAATCCGTGTTGGAGAAACCAGCGTTAAGCTTTTCGCGTGTTAACATATCGCGAGAAGTCAAGCTTGCTCAAAGCAGATGAATATTATTATGATCGTGGTATAATGACGTCATGCGTTAAACGTGCCATTAATAGCTTTTGCACTGTTCTGAATGTTTATTGAAGCGTGGTGAACCATAGTGCTGCTTTGTTCGATGTCTGGTTATAGTGGAGATTGGGTACTCATTACCTCGCAAACTGGCATAATTTAATGGACAGTGAACTGAAGGAATTGGAGGAAGGAAGAGTACTGCCTCCATGTCCCGTCTCTACTGTTTTCAGGATATTGCTTGATGACATTACGCATGTTCTTGTTTACTGTTCTTGCATGCTCTGACGTTGTGCTAAGGCGATTCCGCGTTTGTTCGTTTTATTTCAAATAGAATTGTTTCGCTTTATCGCTCGTCTCAAAGCAGTCTCTCTTGTTTAATTGTACGTAGTTGTGTGTTTATTTATAGTTGCATTGTTTGGGCATCGGTTGTAGGGGACTCCAAAGTATCCCACACCCGACACATTTGTTTTTAAATATTGATGCGTTTATTGCGTGAAACATACGATACATTATCTGATAGCGCATCTGTTCGGGTCGATTATCACAGAATATTTGTTATGCGAAAGAACGCATTTCCATTAGACTCTGATCACATTGTGTTTCATACTAGATTTGTCATGGGTTTCCACTGTTTGGTATCTAGCTAATAATTTGCCTCAATAGTGCTCTGGAAAGCTTTGAGAATATTTGGTTAGTGTTCGTTAATGTAGACGTTGCAGTGTTTCTGAACTCAAACTCTTGTATCTTTAGATGATCTGAAACTGGAAAGTTTTGATGCTTCTATGAGTGGAAACACTGGTTCTGAGTTCATCATTGCTCTTTGAGATAGATTATCAAAAGCTTTCCTTGGAGTCGGGGTTTTTGACCCGTTGGTAAACTCAATTGGTAGACTCGTTGGTTCACATCGCCTACTCAATCTGATTATTTAATGCTATAATTCTGAGTACTGTATTTAACTATTTTGATGGCTGTTTGGCAGAGCATCAAGTCGGTAACAAATCACGTGTTAAAAATTGATCGAAGATTGCATGCGTTTGCAAAATTGCTTTATCGAAGATAAATAAAAGCAATTCCTATTTAGTTGGCCTTAGTGCAACATTATGGTCATCCAAATACGACCTGTTTCTACTTTTCTTAAATAAGCAATATTGTTTGCCAGAAAAAGCTATAATTATGATACGTATTTTTGAGAGGCAAAAGTACAGTATAAAGCTAGATAAAAATTAAAATTAAATCAATTTAAAACAAATAGAGCAATGGGGACGGGAAGCAACTCAATTTCAGGTGTTAATGGAGATAGAATGGCTCAATTCTTGTCAATGCTACTGAAGGAAAGACAAAAACGAGCCTACTGATACCGACTTGGATGATTCTTGGCTATGATGACATTTGCTGATTACGATGTAGCGTTCTGTAGCTTATCAATTGAATTGTACGCCGTTGTGTGGATACGCCTTGATTTCTTTTATTTATGTTCGTTACTCTAGCCGTAGCGGCGTTCGTTGTTTATTGTTACGCTTGCATATTTTGTGGCCTTTCGTTAGCCGTAGACGCTTGTAGCGACGCTCGCATCTAAATGTTCGTTTGTGGAGCCGCGCAAATTAGTGTTGACTGTGGGTCGAGCGGAACTGTGAAATATTAATTTAAATATTGAACATATTCGTGATGATAGTACGATATTGGGTTCGCTGAGATTTTTTGGTTGAGGGTCTCTTTTGTCCTTTCGTATTTTTAAAACCCGTATGACCGCTGCTGGCTTTGAAGTTTTTCTATATCCTTTATACTGCCGGTCGGGTTAGCTTTCTGTGACACCGTAACATGTGAACTAATTTGTAACCTTGATCTCTCCTTTAGTTACACTAATCCACCCGACTGTCATTTTTGATCAAATTAGTAGATTCCTCAAAGCACTTTGTGCCTTTGACATCTGTGGCAAGGCTTCACCGTTCTCTCTTATTCATACTGGACCCGTCTTCAAACATTTAATACCTTGAATCACACCCCGTTGCTTGTGTAACCGTTTGATGGTGTTTTACACATGGTATTAGTTAATCAGGACCTGACTTTTGTTCCGCAGCTCAGTTCGTGTGCGCGCGTTTGTTAAATGCTTGCAGCTGCTGCTGCTGCAGCTGCGGCTGTTGTTCTCTTGGGTAAATTTCCAGAGCCAGAGTTCGTCATCATATTTATGAAAGCTGTGTGTATACCATGAGTGCGGTTTGAATACGTTTTTTTTTTTTCATAATTATTCGCAGACGATTTTTTTACTCCAATTCTAAGTTTAGAGCGAAATCCTTTTGGTGTTCCTTTTGGTCTACGTGGGTGTCTTCAATACCACTGTAAGCATGTCTGTATAGGATAGCAAAGTAATACTGGTCTGGCTACTGGCCACAATATACAGGTACTTATTTATCGAATCATGAGAGCAATTTGTTTTATCCAAAACTTCCACCCTGCTTTCATGTGCTTAGACTTTTTTGCTTAAAACTGCTACGCCCAGTTGATGAATGAAGAGTTATTTGAACGAGCGTGGATCAAAAGCTCACTTGCCAATCACATCACGCGAATAGATCTCAAACCTATTTCTCACTGCGCTGATTGGCCGGATGACGTCATGATCTCTGATCTAATTCAACTCTTCGCGAATCGACTGGGCGTCAGTGTCAAGATGCAATCTATGTGCTGTTTCTGTGAACTCTTAGCGTTCAAGTTATCGCAGTTCTTGCTGCCGGACAATGCTTTGTGTAATTCTTAATTAGCTATCGTCATGAGACTCCTTGTCAAAGCGCTGATAATCTGTCAGTCAAATGTTTGTGCCACGGCAGTGCAATGACGTCATATCGCTGCCGCACCGAGAGACTATTTCACGGTCCGCCACCGGGCCCCGATAACATCTAATACAGTGTGTATTATTGCGCCGCATCTGTGTCCAGTGTCGCCCCCTGGCCAGGGGAATCCTCATTTTATACATTAGTGTGCGTTCGCGCGCGAATGCTGTCGAGGTTTTTTATGCGTTCAATAATTCAAATGCTTATTTTATAAAAGATGACAACGATTATATTCTACGCGCGTTTCTGCGTTTTGTATTCTGTTCCGCAGTGAAGCTTCTGATCAGCATAACACAGCTAGTTGATATTTAATTTTAACCAAAATTCTGTTGACTGAATCAGATTATTTAAATATGGCGAAACTTAGCATTTGTACTTGTAACTTGTAGCAATTTAAAAGCAAACACTGAACCAAACGTTTGTTCAGCAGGAAAATAATGTTTTCTTAAATTTTAATACTTATTTTTAAAAGGAAACGCTGCGATCATCCTAGAGTTTCAACACGGCATGCACGCATCCAACGGCATGCACGCATCCAACGGCATGCACGCATCCAACGGCATGCACGCATCCAACGGCATGCACGCATCCAACGGCATGCAACGACAGAAATTTATTATTACTTCACAAAACTAGCAACAGAAATCTCCGCAAATATGAAATTAAGAAGCGAATTAAACCGTGGCGAGATTCAATAAGCTAACTAGATCAGTTGAGCAGATGTTGACTCGCAAAATTCCAAGTCAATGGCAAGCAAGAATTAATGAAAAGGTAGCTGTTCATTGAAAAAATTGAAAAAGGATAGAAAATGTAATCGGTCAAACCTTGATATCTACTGTATGACAAATGAATTTTAAGGCGTAACCATAATAACGATCAGAGCAAATATATAGCACGTCTAGACCATGATAGGTCTAGAGCGTGAGAAATCAGTTTGATAAACATTTGTCTCATGTATGGATGCTAACTGTATTTCACCAGAGATAGCTTACATCAGTGAATAAACTACCAGTACCTTAAAACCTATTGTCAGTCATAAAGCAGTGAAATAAATACATAAACATTTAAATCTAATCGTTATCTCACGTAGAAGCATCACAACGCTAAACACAACAAGTACGTCATTGCAACAGCTTTCACGGCTCCTCCCACACGAATACTCAACAATCAGCCCAGAGTAAACGCTATATTGCAGCACTAACTAAACGGTCACGTTTATATTGCATCCTGCCCTTGAACTAAACGTTCAAGTTCACCACGAAATGGCTGTCAAACTAAAATTCTATAATTTGTGTTGATTGACCAAAGATATTTGAGTATTAAATAGATATAATGATGAGCCGATTTTAACTCTGGTCAGTCAATAAAACAGTCACACAACATAATTAGTTACGTTTAACAGACATGACACAGTTTTGGGTCAAGGCCAGGTCAACGACATGCATTAACATGCATATTGCACACACAGACCATTTCTATAATCCAGTGAAATAGCACGGTGTGAATGAAATCTGACAATGTACGATAGCATACTCGATGCGCAGACCCAGCCACTGAGCACACCTGTAATAGCCTGCATGGACTCATGGATATTTTACTGACTACGTGACGACAACTTTACCAAAAAGGGGAATAACTCCTGTAATGTTCCTGAGCATTCGAACCATCCATCACGCAACCTAAATCTACGGCAGTCACAAGGCCTAGGCTATAAATTAACCATCCACTGTAGTCCCAACCCCAATACTACCATATTTTACAGTGATAGCCCACATTACAAGCTACGCTGCGATATTACAATCTAGCCCTTGCTAGGCCCCTAGTATATATATTCTACAATAATTATGGTCCGCGCTACATGCTACTATCCGCCACCATGTCCCCCACGATCGCCTCAATCTCGTCAAATCCCGGCCTGTCCCCCACCCCCCGCCTCACGCACCGCTGCACCAGCCTCCACATTCCCTCCGGACACCCCCTCGCGTCCCCTCCCCGCCCCCTCCCCTCGCCCCCTCCCCCTGGCCTCTCGAGCACGTTCCCGCCCCCCTCTGCCCCCCCGGCGAGCCCTAGCAGCAGCTCCTCGTTTGTTCTCCGAGCGTACGGCTGCGCGCCCCCCGAGTAAACCTCCGTCACGAACACCCCGTACGCCCATGCATCACTCCCCCCCGTGTACAAATCCTCTAGTATCGCCTCAGGGGACATCCACCGCAGCGGGATCAGCCTCTCCGCGGTGAACGGGTAATAGTCGCTCGCGTACAGGTCCCCCCCCTGCCCGCCCCCCCCGCCGCCCCTGCAAAGGGAGGGGCACGCGACCAGGGCACACCCCCGAGAGTTGAGGAGGACGTTGCGGGCCGCAAGGTCCCGGTGGACGAGGGAGAGGGATGAGAGGTGCGCCATGCCCCGCGCCACCTCGTGACAAAGGTGCAGGAGCTGGGGGGGTGGTTGGGGGGGCGCGGCCCCCCGCAGGTAGGCCTTGAGGTCGCCCTGAGGCAGGAACACGCCACATTAAGGATAATAAAACAATTCTTCGTGCAGATAATGGGCGTTGACAGAAATATTGATGAAAATGTATGATATTTAGAAATGTAGAAATATAGAGAATGTGTGAAGTACATGACTGGATTCTCTTACTCTCGCAAAACAATATCACTTCAATGTTATAGGCCTAACTGTGCACACGTATAAAGCAAATATAAACTTTTGTATATTTTCTGTCTGTTGGGCAGGAAAATGGCTCTACTGCGCTGCTGTGCTGTTAACCCCTAGCGGGATTTTTTTGTAAAAATGCATTTAGCTACTTTGTGGCTTTTTGGCTTTGGGGCTTTGCAGTATTTTGAAGCCTATTTCAGCATTTTTCTTCAGTATAATGCAGCAAAACCAATGAGGTATTAAACAACAAAGAAACTATAGAAATAAACATAATACATAGAGCCACTCTTCTAAATAAAAATAACATTTTGAAAGGAATAAATTGTCTTCATAATAAATTCAGAAAGTAATTTTCAAGTATAGTACCAAGCTTTTAAGTCCATAATGGAACTGACCTGCTCTGAGTATTCTGTGACCAATAGCGATGGCTGCTGGCTGAAGCACACGCCCACCAGGCGGGCCACGCACGTGTGATTGGCCCGACCAAGCAGCTCCGCCTCCCGTCTGAACTCAAGCTGGTTCTGCATGGAGGGCAGGAGGAGGGGCTTAACGGTTACGAGGCAGCCAGGGGGCGTGGCCTGCAGCCTGGCCAATAGGACGTCGCCGTAGTGACTCTTGCCTGAAACCAGACGAAAAATTGATTCACAACTGAGGGCGATGAAATGACCATAGAAGGCAGCATAAATATTGTGATTAAAATAAAATTTTAGGCAGCACTAAAAAGAATTAAAGGTTAGTAGCAATACATTACAGAGTTTGTCATTCACATTATGAAAATAAAACGCCCCAGTTGGCTTGATAATAATCTTATTTACGACAAATTCTACGATTGAGCATATAATTGAATTCCTGAAAAAAATCTAGAGCATCACTAGGAAGCAGTAAGATTTTGATTCAGCAGAAGAGCACGGATATGACAGATAAGCTATGAAACTAATAAACAAAAAGCATCAAACAAGGCAAATATATTTGCATTTTTAGAAATGACTAACAACTTATTGTCACAGTACACCGAGTGTTTACCTAGAACTCCCAGGATCTGCAGCTGACTCCGATCAAAAGTCTCTGCCGAGCCCAAGGGCTGCGCTCTGCCCCCCCGGGGCAAAGTGCTCCCCCTGGGCATGAAACCCCCTGTACCGCCTTGACCTCTTCCCCCTCCCACCCCCCCATGGGACTGCTGACCAAACGAGGGCGGTATCGGAGGCAGGGGCGGCGGAACAGACACCAAATGTGTGGGGGACACATGCAGGGGCATATTGGGGCGATTCAGCCCGCTTCCGTGAAATGATTTCTGCACGCCATTTCCGCCCCGAACCATGGCGCCCCCGTGCGGGGAATTCTGATGACTCGCCGAATTTTTTCCATCGAGCAAATAGTTGAGATGAAACATCGGGGTGTTTAATTGGCTGGCGCCGACCGTGCCGGGCTGTGATTGACTGACGCCGCTAGCGCCAGACCAGGCATCTAGCGAATCAGCGCCCACCCACATCGGGTCGTCGTTTCTCGCCCTGTTCTTATTGGTTCCCGCTGGCTTGGCCCCGCCCATTTTTGATTTGGCTCCGCCTGCTGTTGACTTGACAAGTTTCTGGTTCTCGTACTGAGGCCCACTGTGTCCGTACTTGTTGACTGGAACGCACAACGAGCAACCATCTAAATGATTACGCTTCAAATCAGCACTTTAACCAAAATCACCGAACGCCTAAATACATGATCCGATATTGCAGTAAAGATAAAACATTCTGTAGGGCTGAGAAACAATAATCAATTCTAACGCCGAATATTTAAGGCAGTAGGCTACATTGATTTGAAAATAGAACTTGACTTTTGAAGGCGATTCAATCACCAAAGCAGTATCCTACTGTTCAAATATCATTTCAAATGTAATTTTTTGAGGCACGCGCATAAATGTTTCAAATTATTTCAACATTTTCATATTTTCAGATCACGGCTGCACATTTCGGGATTTTAAACTGCATAATTTATTTTCATAAATTTGCGATGCGAAATTACACAATTTGGGTTTAAAAGTTATATATAATATATTATATATTATAATTACGCATCGATCAAAAATTGAAGCTTCACTGACAGTGGACCCTGTACTGACCGTGCGATGACTCGGTGGAGGAGGCAGACAGCGTCTGTTTGCGCGCACGTTTGAGCCGCGCGTGACGCACCACACAGAACACGATGATCGCGACCACTATGCCGAGGTACGCCACCGCAGAACAGACCGCTATCGCGATCGTCTTCGTCATCATAAACTGCTCCTCGGGGGAAGTGGGCGTGGCCGCAGACTGGGAGGAGTCGGAGTCGGAGGCGGAGTCTGGGTATTGATTGGCTGAGGAGTCGGATGCGCCGGGGGATCTGGCACTATGGCGCGGATCTGAAGCACGGACAAAACAATTCATCTTCATCATTTTCATCGAGTTGTATGTCAATTTTTCTTAAAATAATTTTATAGATGTCATTTAGGCCTACTAACTTGAAGCTGAGTGGATTGATTAACAAATGTAAAATTTCTTTACAAATTTAATAATAAAAGCAAGGACGTTTGAAACTCATCAAGTAATCAAAACAACATTAATGAATAGCCTTCTAGGAAAGATCGGTACATCATCCCCGACGATTACCCTATCATTAATCTCTGGAAAATATTATCCAATATTGATATATGGCCTTAAAACAATAAAGCTTTACAAAGCTCAAATATCCCTGCCTACCAATTCTATACCGGCTTCTTGCCACTGCAATATCAGATTGACCTGATGCGTCTAAACTTTTTGTTTAATTTAAACATTAAGTGTGACTCCCCGGCAAATGTCTTATTTAATATATTGGGAAGGGATGATTTATTATCCCCGTGTGATAAATGAAACATATCTTATGAATCCAATCGTATCGCTCGAGTCAACAGAGTTTGGTCTGCTTTCTCTGAAAGACTTTCTATTTAAATTCTACCTGTTCATAAATCTATGTTATCACTGCACATTTATACTGATTTGTGGCACAAGTTGCTGTTGGCTGTTGTCACTTTCTTGCTACTTTCTTTCTGTTACTGTTTATATGTTATGTCAGACTTTGTGTGAAACAAAAGCTTCATATTAAGGTGCTGAATTAGTTACCAAGCTAGAAATCCAAAAATCTTTTAGATATCATAGTAAGTAAAGAATATAAAAATAAAAGTCACGTATATTGCTCTATTATATGTTTATTACCTTTTCGTATTATAATTTTTCATCGGTTATTGCTTTATTATTTAGGTCAACAGGGGCTCACCCAAGATCTGCACGTAGACCTCCCGACGATCAAAGCCGCCTGCGTTGCCGGCCGTGCACCCATATCGTCCCGCATCCTCAAGCCTCGTAGCAGAGATGTACAGGCTGCCGTTATCCAACATCTGCACAGAACACGATACGGCAATAAAACACAATCTTTCACTGTAACGTAGATATTAACTTACTGCAACAAAACACCCCTCAAAAATCTGAGAAAAATCGAATTAGTCTACAGACCAGAGCGCTTCGGGCGTTTTTGAATGAGAAGACTAAACTTGGATAGCATTTCATTGCTGGGCACTTAGATAGTCAAACTTACAGTAATAGTTGTTACTACATGTGGTCCTTGAATCACAAAAACCTGCACTATATATACCTACTCATTTCTGACGCCCATTAAAGACTATGTGTTTTTCTCTCTTGAGTGCTCTGTCAAATGGCAGAACTTTGGTGTCTAAACCCTCCACCCTAGACAATCTTCGGCTCCGATATTAGCCATAGGCAATGTCTAGCCATTAAATTAAGCTCACTTAAAATATCGTTGCGATGTTTGTAACACGCGCTACATATTTCATTAACCTTTTATTCATGATCTGGTTGTGCCGGTGACCCACCTGAAAGCGGTGAAGGTCAAATGACGTGACGTCATGGTTCTTGTCCCATTGGATCGCAGGAATCGGGTCACCACCGGCGGAGCAGTCGAGCAAAATCGGGTCACCCTCGTTGACGGTCACATTGTTAGGCAGCACCCGCAGCAATGGCTTCACTAAAACACGAAACAAAACAAACTGCTCTCAAAACTTTACAAAGCGACTAAATCCCATTGATCATTTCAGTTAATCAGTCACTTAGTTGTTACAAAACTTCTTTCAAAAACCTTAAAACTCTCCCAAAACCGGCTGACGAATCCAGCGTTGTCAATGAGTTGTCGTTAGAGAACATTCAAAAATACATTGTGTCTCGTGTTCTTTGGTTTTGGATAGAGATAAATACTGGCATCGATGAGGGACATTATAAATGGCAAAAGAGAGAAAATATCGATTTTTGCTTTAAGTGTTAATTTTATTTTACCCTCATAAAAACCAGAAGCAAGCGCTTTGCCCTGGAACGGCCAACATGACTTTTTATGATCTATTAGGTGTGTGAACAAAATATCGTACATTAAAATGTCTTTATTAACGTATATAAACATAATAATTTAAATATACATAATATAAACGTATAAGCTTACATAGAAGTTGTCTCACTTACCGACAACATCGACCCTGATGGTCGCGTTGATCACCCCCTGCTCGTTGCTCGCCGTACACACGTAGAGACCCGCGTCACTCCTCCTCACGCCAATCAAACTCAGCGCCCGGCCCCCCTCCCCCACGAGGGCGTGGCTCTGGAGGGGGCGGGCGCCGAAGCGCTGCCAGTGGAGGGTGGGGGGCGAGCGCCCCTCCGCGTGACAGGTGAGGGTCGCGTTGGAGCCGAGCTCGAGGTGGAGGTTGTGGGGGGCGGGGTTGAACTGAAGGCGCTCTGCCGCGGCACATAAATTAACATCGATTAACATAAATTAGCATACATTTGGATATTTAGCGCTGGAGAACAGCTCAAGGTGAAGGTTTACAAAGTTACAGAGTCGACTTTACAAACTTCTTGAATACTTACTGGAAACGTGGAGAAGAGCGGGGACAGAGGTAGCGGCCAAGTGCCCCCTCGTCGTAACGGTGCAGGAGTAGGCCCCCGCGTCCCCCCCCTCGACCCCCGAGAGGGTCAGACTCGCCCAGCCCGCTGCTCCGCCGTCCACGCGGTACTGGGCTCCGCCGGCCTGTGTCGTGGGCTGAAGACAGCAAAGTAGCCCCATCTAACGAATAGAAATAAACTCACGCAGCGCACGTCGTGGCGTCATCTAACGAATGCAAATAAAGAACTGAGGGTTTGTTATGGGCCGTCATGACCATCCAGCCTAATCATTACTGTGCAATGATGCTAACATTTCTCTGATCATTATACATGAAAGTAAAGCCATTCGAGACAACAGTAGTCCTAATAACTCGATGTCATCGTGGTGACCATACACGCCTGCTCAGTTTTGCTATCGCACAGTGATTTTTATCTGTCTATTGAAGTATCAACGCAAATAAAATTAAATAATAAACAATCCGCGTTATAATTCAGGTATCGCTAATTCGCAGACAATCTGATTAAGGTTCAGGGGCAGCACTCAGTTATGTTTCAACACGCGCGCACATTTTTCATGTTTTCGGAATGCAATAATTACGTTCTGACCTCGAGGGGGCGGCCATCCTTGTTCCAGGTCACGGAGGTCAGGGGGGCAGAGCTTGCAGAGTAGCGGCACTCTAACGTGACGTCACTGCCGGCCTGGACGGACTGGGGGGCGGGCCCGCGCAGGATACGCGGCGGCACTGCACACGAATATTCATGTGGGGACTTGATACCAGTTTTGACTTGACGTCTGAAGGCAGTTACAGACGTTATAATAATAGCAGCCAATCAGCAGGGGGTCAAAATGGGAGTCATGTTTTTTCAAGCGGTTATTTTGTTGCTAATCAAACTTTTATAATGGTCAAGTTGATCCATGTTACAAGGAGCAAACATTATTCGAGAGCCAATGACTAACGATTAAAGCCGAAGTACTAATTAGTTCCTAAAGTTCAGTCTTAAGAAAAACAAACAATTAGAATGCAACAATATCTAGAAATACAATCTATATCAAAGTGACACAGTAATTAAGAAAGTCAAGAGGTCGCGATAATGCGCTGCAGTCACGTGACTCACCGGAGAGCTGGAGCGTGATTGACCTTGACCTGACCTCGACCCCATTCTCAGCCACGCACGTGTAGTTGCCCGCGTCTGATTCGACGGCCTCGGTTATAGAGAGATAGCCATCGGGTGACCCCTTGACCCGACCCACATCTGTGAGGACCAATCCCGCGGGGTCTTCCCACCTGAATAGTGCAATACCAATGTCATATCTAGGACAAAAATTATTTTTTCTTCACTTTTTGCATGTTGATACATGGCAAAAATAGACCCCTCAGTACAAGGGCAGTAAGCTGTTTTAGGTACTGGCACACTGAAACCCTTGTTCAAGGGTTCATACTTCAAGCTGCACTGACGCAATACAGAACACAATAGCAGTACGCCCATTAGTGCAAGTTGTATTTCAAGATAAATCAACATGATGCAAAACTTTTATCAAGAGGATTTCCTATTGCTCCCTATTGTCACAATAGTAGAGGTAAAATTAAGAAAAGAGCCTCATAACCATTTATCGTTATGCGTAGAATTAAGATAAATTCTTTCCAGGGGGGCCATCGCCCCCATCGTCCCCATCGCCCCCCCCCCCCTCATGGATCTGTCAGTGACACAGAGGGACAGTATGACTAACACGGGTATAAGATAGCCCCCTTCTATTATATACCTGACGGTGGGGGCAGGGAGCCCCCGGGGGGCCACACAACGAATCTCGAGTTGCCCACCGAGGGGAATCAGCAGGGGGCGCTCTGGTCGTGGCTCAAACGAGGCGTCGCCGAACTCACTCAAATCTAGTCAAGCAACAATAGAAACAACATCAACATTATATTTAGTTGAATTGGAGGAGCTTAGTTAATTATAGCTTTAACCATCACGGATCATATTGTACCGGTCTCGTGCTGCGTTAGGCTATATCAGCCAAACAATGGTTAGCAAGCCAGGACTATACGTTAGCCATTCAGCATGCCTTCTACAGGTGTTATAAGCAAGGTCGCAGCTACAAGCCTCATACGTGTAGGCTATCTAGCTAGCAAGTATTTCTCAAGCGTGGTCTCTCACCGAAAGTGTGTGTGGTCCACGGCCACACGTGCTGCAAGAATACCCTCGCCTCGCTAGCCATCATTATCAAATTTATCGCAGACAACGAGACGTAACTTATGATATGTCTGACATCCTATCGCCAGCGTAAATGCTGTTTGTTGAATGATAAACGCAAGCGGGTGGGGGGGGAGGGGAGGGTCGGAATGTTTCTAGCACATCCAAGAGGGCTTTTTATCGATGCTGACATTACGTGAAGAAAAACGTTACGGCACGTCTGCGCTGCTCTCTGCTAAAGTAACACCGAACGGATCCTATTTCACGTGGGAGATAAAAATGCAATCATTCCGAGTTACGGCACAGATCCGCAGTAAAAAGTGACGGCTTTAGACGCTGCCACCGAGGTTTTACACTGGATCGCGTTAGCTTCCGTTGAGGCTCCAAGCGGTGTTAACCAAATAATCATGTCAAGCAAAAATTGTAAGCTTTCCTCAAAAAATCTTTTTTGCGACACGAACAATTTAATTGCTGTTGACTTTGTGAGAGGCACGTGAACGCCTATCCTCGTACTAGTGCTAGTCCTACCGACTAGCCCTACCGAAAAGTACTTTTAATGCATACGGATCCAAGCAAGCTGCATAGGCCTAATGCATATAGAATATACGCGCAGTCTTGTAAGCCCTGCGTCCAAAACATGACTTTGCGCGAGCAAACAGTTATAAAACACGGATCAAGGGCTCGAGAGAATTTCTCGATCGGCGATCTGAAGCGGAACCACTTGAGAGTGTCAAGCGTTTGACTGGAGACTGGGGAGACTGCTGGCTTAAACCTGCTTGTTGAATCTACACGTATTGTAATCTGCTGCGTTATTCGTGTTGACACAAATCACTGTCCAGCAAGTATATGAACAGGACTCTGGTAATAAATTCAGCCCCGATACCAAGTCGCAGCATACGATAAGTACATGTATGGAGGACACATGTGTGACGAGTCTAATGGGAATTACAATAGCGCCACACAATATCTCCTGTATCAAATAATTGTCTGAAAATATTGCATACGAAAACCGAGTCTTCCGTAAGTTTTTCAAACGACCATAGGTTATCGGTAATCGATTCTACATGAATAATTAAATCCAACTTGCGCAGATAACACACACTATCGTAACCTACATGTGTCTGCAATGCCAAATCTCAAAGTACAGACAATTGCTCCACTGTAGGAAGAAACGTCTACCAGTCGCTGACGTTCTGGTAATGTAGTATCGATCCTGAGGCTCTACTGGGAGCCGTCACAATATACGACTCTTCCACGGAACAATCTCAAATAGATTAGATTTTACTGACATTTCCACGTGGGAGTTATGGTGCTTTCACATTGGCGTCATCAGGCTGTTCTTCAGGCTGTTCTTCAGGCCGTCTTCCGGGAAGAACGGTCATCACGGGATGACGGCCCTGATGACGCGTCTTGCCGGAAGACAGGGCTTCCGAGACGACGCATGTGTCGTCGCGTCGTTGTCGCGTCGTTTTCCCGTCGTCTTCCTGATAACCACCATGTATTTGGAATATATCCACCGCCAACGCGAAGACGCGTCTTGCGAGATGACGTGTCGTCGCTGAAGACGACTGTGTTCACATTGCGGTCTTGCGACTGGATTCCGGGTGTCTTGCGGGAAGAATTCTTGCTGAAGACCGCCTGATAACGAGCGGTCAAGTTGCGGTCAATCGTCACTTAAAAGATATATTGCAGAGCTGTCGTCGTTGCCCAACTTGATGAAACCGCTGAATAGCTGTTGTCATATTGCATTTTGTTGCATAACAGACCTATATTTTACTTTACTATAATATATTTTTATTATAATTTAAAATAATTTTAAGTTGACAGCAGATCGCTGTGCCTTTAAGTGTGTTGTGTGAAAATAGTTCCCGTAGTCACAGTCAGTGCACGCCGTTAGTTTTCCACTCAATCAGGTCGTATTTTGTGTTTTAAACTCATATTTTCTATTTTCGCTTTGTGATTTTTATGAAATTGCCTACATGCGCACATTAATATCAATATAATTGCATCATTTACCACTAGGCAATATATGTCTATTTAATTCACATATCACTGTAGAGAAAACTCAGAAAATAAAATAGTACAAAAAACCTGCATTTATGCGCCCGATACACAAATATCGTGCGTTTATGCGCCCGCCAGTCATGCGTTAGCCAGTTGTGCTATCCTATCACAGTGTATCGTGCAGGCCCTACGTGGACTCAGCTGATGACATTTATAAAGTGAGATTCTGTCTCCTCTATAATAAACCCATAAGCCAAGTCTACTCGTCTAGAAGAAATAAATGGCGCGCGTGAGACTACTCGAAACTGAGCCGAGACGACAATATTTCGTCATAGTGACAATATTTCATCCGCACGAGTCCCCACATGACTGCACTACGCGCCGCCGAACTGTATAAGCCGTCTTTCGCATGCATCACGCCGTTATAGTATACGAGTTTTTAATAAACCATATCGAAGCTTTCGCACGAGTTACGCCTCGCCCCAAAACCACCGAAAAACAAGGCAAAATGTTTCTTCTGTAGAGCTTTCTGGATTAACGTTTATTGGATAGTCTGCAGCCAGATGACCCTTTCTTCCTATTCTTGAACCACTTTCTCCAAGTCGCAAGCACTCACTCTAGCGCTCTCAAGTCCGCGTCAACCCCTCTTCACCCCACGTAAATTAGACTTGAACGATGAATTCCAGCGAAGACACTGAACCCAAACTGAATATCCCTAGATTCTGGGTACCTCAGAAAAAATAGCCCCTAGATCGCATTATCTGATAACAAATATCCCGAGCTCCGATTGTAAACTGCGCCATTCAAAAAATATCCCCAGATATGTAGGGATTTAGTTTAAAATCGGATCCCTAAATCACCTAAATATCCCTAAATCTAGTGATATACATACAGCAGTGGCATTACTGTGTAGGACTGTTCTCACACTCCGCCGGCGTGCGCTAACAGAGACGGATGGGTCCTAGAACAGTCCTGATCCCTGCTGCCGCAGGACAGATCGAGGCGTCAGCGGCTGCGGACAGAACTTCTCCCGACTCACCCTATTCGTCATTGTTCAAACTGTCCGCGGGTATTTGTCTCAACGCGCTGGCCGCCAGAGGATTGATGCTCTGCTATACATGTAGATCTACTCCCACGATCTATTCTATTTCCATGATCTATTCTGCTCCTATCATGAACTTCGTACCACTTTCACAAGTCCTGATCTGTATTATGCAGATCAGAACGTCAGCTTCCTGACAGCTTATACCAGCCGGATACTTTGGTCTAAAAAATGTTTTCGCATCAACCTACAACGCTAAAATTACGAGAGAGTATTTTTTGTCTAATTCTCCATTCATCGGCAGTGTAATATTAGCAACTCAGCACTAGGCCAGCTTTTTTTCCAGGTTGCATGCCAGTACAAGATATCGCGATAGGCCAAATAATTTTCCGCATCTCAAGAAAACGATGCTTTCTCATCTCCGTTCGCATGACATATTTCAGGCACGTTACAAATGCAGTGTACATGCACACAGACAGTAATAGGTCACATACACAATTTCTACAAAAATTCAGTCGTCACGCTCCTGAAGGCTGACAAAACGTGCAACAACAAAACCTCTCAATTCATGCATAATCAAATAGTTACAAAATCCAAGTAATAAACGCAATGAAAAAATCAAATTTTATTACCAAATTCTAAAGTAATCGTCTCAACACTATAGCCATTGTTCAGCAGCGGAATAGCGCCATTGGTTAATGGCGTTAGAAGCCACTGTAACCAAAACCAGCCAGCACTCAGCAATTGGTAGAATCCATTATCAAAATGCTACTTGTACGAAATGACGATTTTAAAAGCATTTAATTAATATCAGCGCTGACTTATCACTCACGGCTCGTCACTGCTTATTGTTGTAATTCGCAATAAGGCGCAGAGTTCGCAAGTTAGGCTGCGGACAGCAGACACGTTCACAATTCCACATGTGCAAGACTCTACTGAGACTATATCAGGCTTACTGTTACAGCAAAAGGCGGAACATTTAATTGAACGCTCTCGCTAGTGGGCAGGGGGGGCGGGGTGCCAATTATCTCGTTCCGCGTGCAGTACATATAGGCGCCCCTCT
>JAQIWG010001502.1:0-24213 GCA_034695025.1 Chamaedrilus cognettii
ACAATATATACAATATATACAATATATACAATATATACAATATATACAATATATACAATATATACAATATATACAATGTATACAATGTATACAATATATACAATGTATTTAATCATTTATTCTATACGTTCTCTGTTGCGCCACTCAGAGTCCGTCATTCACCACTACTGTGTATGAATATGTATGTGATGTATGTTATATATACAATATATGCACAGATATATATAACTACGTTCTCTATTGCTCCCCTCAGAGTCTGTCATTCACCACTACCTCCCGATGGACTCTGTCGTCAACAACGCGGTCGTCAACCCGAGCGGCCTCGACGCCTCCGTCCTTGGCAGCCCGACCCTCGGGCGTGGTATCCGTGGCAACGCGATCAGCGTCAACGGGCGCGACAGCTACGTGCGCGTGTCGGGGTCACCGCACCGCGACGAGTGCTTTGGGGACCTCGACCTTTGTCCCATGGGTCAGTGACTTCGATCTTTGTCCCATTGGTCAGTGACTTTGATCTTTGTCCCATTGGTCAGTAGTGCAATAATGTATGGACGATAGTGATAATGTTGACATTTAATAATAATAATCACAATAAGGAAAGGAGCGAGGCACGGTGGTGCAGTGGATATTTATTTCCGGCAAGGGCTCAAGTCCCGCGCCGGCAACTATGAAACCATGGCCCTTCAGACAGGCTGTTAAACACACAAGTGTCGCCAGCTGCTAACCCCGTGCCAGACATTTATTTATTTTGTTAGCGTCAAAAGAAGGGCATCCGGCCATAAAAATTAGGTTACACGCTTGCTTTGTGGTTGTCTAGGTTACACGCTGGGCCTTTGGGTCAACTTCTCGTCCCCCGCGGCCCCCGGGGAGCACGTCTACCTGTCCAACGGGGGTCACACAGGGTCGCGCAGTCACGGGGTCGCGATGATGTACGACAGGGGGCGCCTCGAGTTCAAGTTCCGCAAGAAGAGCGGCGAGGAGTGGAGCGTCACCACCTCCGACATCCTCCCCGGTGCGTCAATTGACTTTGACTTTGATCTACACGTAATTGTTACCTTTAGATCTGCTTGTTTTAGTCCATCTTCTCTTTCTTCTTTCGGTCCGTTCGGCAGCTCTATGAGTGATGATGGGGCCGAACGAGCTCCCTTTATGTTTTAATCCATCGAACTTCTAACGTCGAACGTAACTGGGGACTTTCGACTCGGCAGTGCCTCATGCATTTGATCGCACGGCTTTCAATGTAGAGTTTAAATAAAATGTTTTGAATAACAATGCCATTAATGAAATCCATTTAATTTGAGAAATTGATAATGGACGTTAATACCCGTTGGCTTTCATGCCTTGATTACTTCTTCGCTCTTGCCACGCTATTTTTTGCTGCGCCATGTTAATTAAAAAATATTTACAATTGTAGGGCATCACAATAATGCGGATTATTGCAAGTCATCATCGTCATAATATGTTCTGCTTTGCCCACTTTCGTGACGTATTCATTTCGCGGTATTCATTTCGCGGCGTATGCCTACGCCGAGAAAATCAATTTTGATGTGTAATGCTGTGCCTGTGTCATACACAGAAATCTGAAGCCTAGAATGCGCATGCCTTAGCTGCAAAATTCTGCAGAAAAGAGGATCTTTTTATCAAAAACGGAAGTTGATTTGAATTATGGGTAATCGTTGTTAATTACTGTGATTGGATATGAAAGGGTCATGACCCTGTCGATCAGTTGTTGATGGATGGTAATTGGTTTGGCCCGTGGGCCAAGCCCCTCCCTTGTTATCTTCATACGTGCCTCAATATGCAGCATGTAGTGACTCCCCTTGGTCTCATATCAGATTAGGCTTAGAAGTTGCGAATCACCTTATTTTTCATAATACACCTGCTAAACTTAGAGTGGATTCTATAGACGTACCTTTGTTCCCACCTTTACCTTTGCCTTAGCTTAGGAGAAAATTTAACGACAGCCCTTAACTCCATTCGAAAAAACTCGCAATTTACTCAAGAAGAAAAAAAAAAGCTAATTAATTTCCACATAAAATGACGTTAATTTGAATTCGGTGTCAACAGAAATAATTTTGCTCGAAATCTATGACGTCACGTTAATTTAATGACGATGTATATTAATTTCAATGGACCAAGCATAAAGATTCGCTACGGGCTGCCGTTATATTGTCTCCTACGCTAGGGTAAAAGTTAAAGATGGGAACAAAGGTACGTCTGTAGAATCCACCCTTAGTGAGTCCAGGTTGTATGTTCCACCTTGCTCCTACAGGTCGGTGGTACCACATTGGCGTCACGTGGCGTCAAACAGAAGGCCTCTACCTCTACATCAACGGGCTCCCTGTCGCCTCGAGCACCCAGTCGAGGATCGCCGGCGCGAGTCTGCCGGGCGGCAAGACGGACTTCAACGAGTTTGTGATCGGGCGACCCAACGACAACACACGCGTCACCGAGAAACGAGCGATGAGCGTGGACGAGTTTCACTTTTGGTCGACGTTCAAGAGCGCGGATGAGATGAAGGAATTGGGTCAGTGCACGCATATTGATTAGCAGATGAATATTCAGTGAATTGTATTCAGTGTTTGATTATTATGTTGGAGAAGTTTAACTTTTGGTTGACATTCAAGGGCGCGAATGATGTGAAGGAATTAGATTTGTGAGCAAAAATTTTATGCATTTCATTATGTAGTTGAAAGAACAGTTTTCCTCGCAATAAAAATGAACAAAGCAGAAAATAATACTGGTAACAATGACGCTCGCTATTATAATTTATTAAAATATTAAACGATTAAATTTATATCTAACTAGTTCAATCATCATGGCCTCAGCAAAAATTACTTTTGTCAGTACTTTTCAATGCGTTCAGATTATTGTATGCCGGAATATAGAATTGTGCTAAGTGCTCATCAGCTTAAATAAGACTGAAACTATTCTGAAAATATTGATGAGCTGATGAAAATTTAGTTATAGAACTGGTTTAATGCGCTAAATGTTTGAGTTAATATGAATGTTTGAGTCAATAATTACTATCCATTGGATATCTACTAGCGGATGTGTGAGGAACCCTGAGACGTTAGGCTACAGGGAGTTAAAAATGTAGCACAGCCTTTTTGTTTTTGATCGCCTTGTAGGCCTGCTGTACATCCGATAAAGAGCAATGTTAAGCGCTTGGCGTCGAGTAGGCTGTAGGTAATTGCTGCTGGAATATCAAATGTTGCTTAACTTCCTTCCTGCCACGCAGGAGGCACACTCTCCACTATAATACACCAAACTCTCTCCTCTATGGTTTACTGGCAGTGGGAGCTCCAGCCATAAAACAAGACTAAATTGTCCCGGCAGCCTCGCGGAGTTGTAAACAGTTTCTCTGCTTGGTATCGCTCAGGCTGGCTGCTCGTCTAACAGCCTATAGAATAGTTTCCTTGTTGTCTTATCGCATCCGAGTTCCAATCAGTATTAGCTATGCTAGCAGTGAGCGGGGATTATATAACAGTAAGGCAATGTAGTGTAGTGTGCTTAGCGGAGTTGGGAGATTTAATGGTGTGAGAATTACACTGCATGACAAAGTGTTCTGCTCGGTAGCTGAGAGCTGTTGCATGGAGCCTGATTTAAACAGTGCTGCATGGTTTTAAAAAGCTTTTCTGTTGTCCATCTTTGGTCTGCAAATGTGTTAATCACTATTGTATTTCTGCAAGATTTGGGTTAGTGCGTTTTATAAAACCTCTATAGTCAGTTTTTTTATATTTATATGTTTTAAAAGTTATATTAAATAAATAGTCTTCTCATAATACGCGGTGGCCCCAAAAAAGCCAATCCACATTTTGCGCAAACTATGCGTCCTAAGGCGTGTCTAAAACCTCAAGGAAGGCACATTGAGCATAACTCGAGCCATAAACTATTGAAATTTGATGCAGATTGAAGTTGCAGATGGAGTAAAGTTCTTTGGCCACTGTGTATTATCGTATTGCCATGCATTTAGTATCGATATGATTTCGAAATTAAAATTTTCACTTTTTTTATCCAACAGTGTATTTTTGAATGATAATTATGTGTTAACAACATCTTCTAAAAAAGCTTCTTTGCCAACCGTGTATTTTAACTAGTTAGTAACAATTAATGAAATTTTTTTTTTTGGGGACGTGCAGGTCCGTTCTACCGCCACTACTTGTCGATGAACGGTCGCCGTGGCAATGAGGTTCAGGACAGCAACATGCGTGCGTCCCTCGCCGGCAACCCCACGTTTGTACCCGGCAAGATTGGCAACGCCGTCCAACTCAACGGGCGCGGCGACCACGTCGTCGGTAGGGACAAACTTGTTTCACATAGCGTCAGCCAATCGGGACGCTGCGTTGTGTCGCGGAACGTCTAGCATTGGTTCAGCAGATTTTGTGTTTCCACTTGTCTAAGGGAATGAATACCTTTTAGATTATTCCGATAACGAATGTCTTTGAAATCGTTCTGGTAACGAGGATCTGTTTAATTGTCTAAGTAAAGAAGATCTGTTTAATTGTCCAAGTTACAAGAACCAATAAAATTTTCCAGGATCTGTTTAATTGTTCAAATGGCGAGGAAATATTTAATTGTTCAGTTAACGAGGACCTGTTAATTGTTCAGTTAACGAGGATCTAGTTAATCATACAGATAGCGAGGACCTTTCTAATCATCCATGTAACGAGGACCTGTTTAATCATTCATGTAACGAGAACCTGTTTAATCGTCCAGGTAACAAGAACCTGTAAAACTAATCATCCAGGTGACGAGAACCTGTTTAATCATGCAGGTACCGTAACGAGAACCTGTTTAATACCTGTTTAATTATCCAGTTAACGAGGACCTATTTAATGCTTGTTTAATTATCCAGGTAACGAAGACCTGAGTGAGACATGCCTGGGAGACCTCTCCCTGTGCCAGTACGGCGTCACGGTCGGCGCTTGGTTCCGCTTCAACGAACTCCTCGACAACACCTACTACCTTGCAACTGGGGGCTCGGGGGCGGGCGCAGGGGGCTTTAGGGTCTACTACAAGGACGACCGGCTCGTCGCGGAGGTCCGGGTCGTGGGGGGGGTCCAGGGGGTGCAGGGGGGGAGCCAGGGGGGGCAGGGGGGGAGTCAGGGGGTGAAGGTGTGGCAGGCGGCGTGGTCGAAGCCGGAAGTGGGCCGGTGGTATTTTGTCGAATTCACGTGGAGCCCGGAGGATGGGCTGAGGATATTCGCCGATCTTCGCGAGGTGAGCGTGCTGTGACTTGTGCTTTATCTATTATTATTATGAAGGAATAAACATTCTGCCTATGGTTAGTCAAAAAGGTCAGTTTTTGAAGACTGCCGATTATAAATAGCTTCTGTAGCGTTTTCTTCGCGCGTGTAAATTTTTTGCGGAGTTTTAGCTGATTCGCGAAATTTGCCAGAATGACATGCGCGCGAAAATGTTGTGTTTTACATTAGTATGACGATTAAGTTTTTTACGTTTTAACCTGTTGTTCGCCACCAGGTCGGTCGTTCGGCGACCCCCCGCACCGAGATCGCCGGGTCTGCGGGGGGAGGCCTGAGCCAGCTGTATGTGGGGCGCACAGTAGGGGGCGAGATGCGCGCGGAGAAATATGCGTCGGCGACCATCGACGAGCTGGAGATGTGGTACGGAGACCGCAGCTCCCTCATCCACTTCGACTTCATCCAGCGCGGTGAGCGACCTTCACCTTCCGCCCGACCTTTCTGCTTTTCTTTTTGTTTTTATTTTTCAGTGTTCAACTGTTCTGGTGTTCAAATGTTCGAGTTCAAACTGTAAAACATGAAATTTTTACTGGTTTTTTTATAAACCCAGTTCAAAGATTTTATCGGATGATTGACCTTCAGTGCAGTTAGATGCGTTTTTTGGTACGTTTTAAGTCAAACATGTGAATGAACGGGTGTCTAAGCCATATTATTTGTACATATTTCACTACAAATGTATGTTCCGAATCGTAACAATTTTAAAATCACTCAAAGTAGCAAACAAGGACTATGTTCTTTCTATCTCAAACTCATCGCTTTCTACGTTTGCTAATGGTGATTGTATTGTTTTATGCAGTGAATAATTTGTGTTTTTGTTGCGCGGATGTGATTAGTGTTTATTCGTCAGATGGCAGCACATAGCATCCAAATACGCTATCGTAAATCGATACCCGCGTTAACCTTTAGCGTCTTTGACAAATTTACTTGATTTTTTTCCTTTCATCCTTGCTTATCAAGTTTCATGATTGTTATTGCTTCAGAATCTATTTTCCAATCAGATTTTCTGAAATTACACTGGGTCATTTCAAGTCCACGGTGTTACGATTGAGTTAGAGTTGAGTTAAGGTTGTACAAGTTAGATTCGCATTCATATTCGCAATCTGAATAACATTATAATGTCAAAACAGACAGAAAACGGCAAAAATGTGAATATGAATGTGAATCTAACTTGTCAAACGTTGACTCAACTCTAACTCAATCCTAAAACCGTGGACTTGAAATGACCCCATTGTAAATTCTCCGGTTTTGAATACCGGTCAAAAATTTAACCCAAACTGGGAGATCGTTACAAGCGCGGTTGACGTCGTTGCAGAGATTTTTTGTACGGTCACAGTCTATAAGTAGACAAGATCACGGATAAACGGGTATTTACTGCTCAATGTGATGATTCCTTTTAAATGTCAATTTTTTCGTAATGGTTACAAACACTCAATGTTATGATTCCCTTAATGTCAATTTATTCATAATGGTTAAGTTTAAAATTCAGTCCGAATAATAAACAAATGCTTGCTAAAATTTAAAATTGGTCCGCTTAATTCAACCGTGTAACTTTCGTTATTTCCAATTTTAGTTTTTGCAGTGAATGATGATTATATTCATATGTACGAAAGTCAAAAAATTGGCATAGAGACTCTCCTGCGAGACATACAACTTTGCGATACAATAAAAAATGTGTAGCTAAATCGTTTCGTCGTATGTCACTGGCACGTGCACCGTTTGGTCGATACATGTAACCTCGATACGTATTGGCGTATCGCGAAATATGTATCGCGAAAAACTGTCAATGCCCATTCACTGTAATGTAGATGCTGCTGCAAGCACTGCCATCTAGGGAATAAAAATCAAGCGAATCAAATCATTGCCTAATGTCTGGCAACTGAAACGAAGTGAATTAACTGCAAGAATATAGATTCACAGAAGTAACCCAAGTGATGTTTTTTGTAGACATTGATTAACGAAAACTGCAGGATGGAAGGATAGGCCTACTGTTGTATTATTCCCAGTATTTTAAGATGTTATTGCTTGATTTTAACTTTAGAAAAATACCTTTCTGTCCATTTGTTTTGAAAAGACCAAATTTAGCGTTATTTTGATGGTGGTCGATCCTAATGATCTATAGATCTAAATTGCATCATAATATTTTTGATGGGTTTAAATCGGGATTTGTAAAAAAGTGTTCATCCTAATTTGTTCATCTTAATTTCTTGAACACCGGAAATCATGATTGTTTTTAACTTACTCTAGTCTCGACAATCCCAGCAGATCAACTGCATGAATTTGTTTCATTCCATACGTTTTGTTTTGTGATAAATTTTCTTTTAAATATGTGATTTATTTTTATTAATGATAATGTAGTGTAGTGGTTAATGCGTCGGACTTCGAGTCCAGAGGACCAGGGTTCAAGTCCCCGCACTGGCAACTACGAAACCATGCGGTACAGGCCCATCAGCAAGGCTTTTAAACGCACAAGTGTCGCTAGCCGCTAACCCCGTGTCAGATAATAATTTATTTGGTTGGCGTCAGGAAGGGTATCCAGCCGTAAAACCTAGCTCCAGCAGTCCTGATCAGGGCGGGCGAAAACGTGTAAACCTGTGTGAAAACATAGACATTAACAGATTACACGATAAAAAGGAGGTTACTTTTTAGTTTTGTATGTGATTTATTTTTATTGTTGCTTTACGATTTATTTGTATTTTAATTTTGTAATATGTTGAATTTTTGTTTTTTTATTCATTATATAATATTCGTGGCTCCGTTTTTGCAGACCGCCCCCCTCTCCGCTATTTGCCCCTCGATGAGAAGCTCAATGACAATCGCATCGCGCAGCCCGACCTCAACGTTGAGATCTTCGGTCGGCCGCGCATCGTCGGGGGAAAGATCGGCGGCGCGCTGTCGCTTGACGGAACCAATCAGGTGCGAGAAAACAGTCATTACTTCTTCAACTACATTTTGTAAGAAGGTAATTTGGAAATGTTGTCGTTAAGGTGTTGGACACGAGATCCAGAGGACCAGGGTTCCAGAGGACCAGGGATTGATTGCTGTTTGTCAAAGGTTGAGGCCTAGCTAGACCTAATTGTAGTCCAATGTCCGTCACATAAACATGGCTATCAACATCTAACCTGTGTTGACATGAAGATGTAATCGTAAAGATATATAATCCTAGAGGGTCTAATTGAAGTCAAATGTCAATTTTTGTTTACTCAAAAGTAAACAAAAGTGGACTTGATTCGCTATAATCATAGAGGGTCCAATTGTAGTCCAATGTCTGTCCGTAGTACGCGTCGCTGGGGGCCCAGCACGACTCGTGCCTCGGCAACCTCGACCTCTGTCGGCACGGCCTGCTGCTGGCCGCCTGGCTGCGCCCGGGGGAGCTGCGCGAGGGCGCAGACCTCCTGTCGACCGGCGCCAATGGGCTGCGCGCATGGGTGCAGGGTGGGCGCGTTCACGTGTCGGCGCGCACCCTCACGCGCGAGTGGACGCTGAGCACGGACGCGCTGCGCAACAACGCCTGGCAGTTTGTCGAGGTGATGAGATTTTGTCCCTTTTGTGTAGAACTCGATGATTATTTTTTATTATTTAAATGGAATTGATATTGTTGTGGTGAACTACCAAAACGTGATGATTAAAATCATATATTTCATCATAGGCAAAAGTTTTTAATATAATAAATAACTGAACACAGCGGTTCATAAACCTCGACAATCTCGCTTTATAGTGGTCTGCAGGTCACCTATAACCCCTGCAGATCGGCGCACAAAGAATTGGCTTGCAGTCCAGAGCTCTTCGGGCGAGTCGTAGAGGGCGACTAAAGAAGGGGGCACTGTTCTATACGGGCTCCCTTGCACCTTGCTCCTGTTATCCGTAATAAACTATAAACTAACCCCAGCAAGTCGGGAAAAAAGAATAGACTTGTAGCCCAGAGTTCCCCGGGCTAGTCGTAAAAGGCAACTAAAGAAGGAGGACCGGTTCTGTGGCGGCCCTCTTACACAGAACCGGACTGTAATAGTCGACGTTACTCGCACACGTTCCTTTAACTCCCTTTTAAAAAAATATGAAGACTTAGGGCTGGTTTCTCCAACACGGATTTAATAGTGGTTCAGGATTTAACCTATGCAAAAAGATGAGTTAAATCCTGAACCACCATTAAATCCGCGTTGGAGAAACCAGCCCTTAATAAACTAGTAGCACAAGCCTAGGATACATGGGCAGTCGTGAATAAGAATATTTTAATCAGTTTACTGGACCGCAGTGTGGATCTAGAATTGTTTTGCAGGGAGGCTCAAATTGGGGAACAATTTCAGAGCCTAGGGGAAAAACGGTATTACTCAAGACTTTTTCCTATTAGATCTACTATCGGGCGGTTTACCTTAAACCAACGGGGGAGCTCCTAATGCTTAGTCAGCTGCAAATGGGGGGGCACTTCAAACGAGGGGGGGGTCTCGTGATGATGCTAACTAAAAAAACCAGCCCTTTGTGCCCTTACATCACCCCCCCCTAGATCCGCCACTGATGGGCCGCCCAAAACTACTTCCGATTATTTTGTCATAAAGTTGACATCTGGTGTACCGTGTACACTGGGAAAGTTTTACCCAGGCTTGACACCAAAGAGCTTGATCAGCACTGAGAGGCTATTATGCTGCCATCTGACGAATAAAACGTGTACACTAATATCTGACATCTGGAGATAAAGTATTAGCTGCAATCATTAAATAGAATCACGCTTCATAAAAGTGATTAAAATTTAACTGGAACGGTAGCCATATGAGAACATTTTTGTTCACAACTTTCGTTGTAATTTTGATCGGCTGGGAAGAAACGGTTTGTAATAAGTATTAAATAGTGCGTATTTGACACCTGTTTGTCTATTGACTCGTATGAGAAACGTTGAGAACTGTTGGTTAATTTTTATTCTAATTACTGGCGTCGCAGGACGGCAGTAACCACCATGTTACAAAGAAATCTTTGACCGGGGTTCAAAAACCCGGAAAATTTAGGCATGGCGACATGATTCCACAACTTAGGATCAGTAGAAACGCTTTACAGGCTCTTCAGCATGGCTGTTAAACGCACAAGTGTCGCTAGCCGCTACCGCTAACCCGTGTCAGATAATTATTTACATGGTTGGTGTCAGGAAGGGCACCCGGCCGTAGAAACCCAGCTAGCTGCAGTCCTCACAAGGGCACAAACGTTTAAATCTATGTGAAAACATGGACATTAACGGAATAGATGTCAAAAAAGGCGGTTAGTTAGTTTCGTTTCAATACCATTAGCAAAAAAACTGGTGAAAGTTATAATTCTTCAAATTGTAAACGCTCAGTGCATTAAATTGTTGCAAATAGAAAGCAAACCAATAAAAAACTATCTATGTGGAATTGTGTGTCGTAATCAGCCCGTGAGCGCCAGCAGGTTTTTTCCATTAGGGTGCAAACAGAATTTATTTTTTATTTATTTTGTAGAAGTTCTGCAGAGCTAAAAATGGTTCCCACTAGAAAATGCAGCGTCTCAAACTGACGTCATTTCTTTGGGTTATATGTCGACGCGAAAATGTCCAAGACTTTTTCTATACCATTCACATGTAAATTTTGCGAAAATAGCATTCTGACTGGTGTTTAAATTGAAACAACTAGGCCAGACCAATTAGACAGCAGTTCCTTAATATGGGGGGAAGGGGTGGAGAGGCCCTGACTCTTCAATTTACTCCCGGCAGACCGGGGAACAAAGAATTGGAACACGTCGTAATTTTCAAGCTTTCATATCCTTCGCTGTCAGGCTTTGCCTGACGTCGTTTTTGGTCTCCCTGCACGTCTTTTCCCAGCTATCTCATAATCCATACATTTATGATATCACATTATCGTGTGATATCACTAGGTTTAAGGATATTTCAGTGATTGAGGAATCAGATTTTAACAAAATTCCAAGATATCTGGGGATTCTTTTTAGAAAATCACGCATTTAAAAATGAAATCATGGGATGTTTTTGTTCAGTAATGCAATCTAGGGATATTTTCTGCCCGAGATATCCAGAATCTAGGGATATTCCATTTTCTTCCAATTGTAATATACTGATTATAACCTTGTCTTTCTTTTGTTCAGTTTGCGTGGAATCCCGCCACCGGTCTCTCCGTCTACGTCGACAATCGACAGGTTGCCATGACAACGCAGTCGACCCCTCGGTCGGCGGCCGACCAGGGGGGGGCCTTGTCGGACCGGGAGCAGTGGTACCTGGGCCGGGGCGATGGGGGGCGCGTGGGAGCACGATACGGAAATTTCATCATCGACGACATCGAGTATTGGGATAGTAATCGGGAGCATCTGATCGCATTCGATTATATCCAGCGAGGTGGGTGCATAGTTTTGTTTACACCCTGTATTATATCCAGCGAGGTGGGGGAAACATGTTTTGGTACACCCAAACGGATAGCTGAGGAAAGCGAGAAAATGAATAATTTGACAATCAGAATATATTGTCAGGCGGGTAGAATAGTTTGATGCACCCAGGACGTATGGTGGTTGGGTCATTGGGAATATCCAGCATTATGTGATTTGGATGGCGCTTTAGCGCGGGACCTAGCGGCATCTTAACAGGACATTTGGTTCATCCCCAAGCCAGTTCTGAGTGATGTTAAGTGGTACCTGTGTTGATAGGGGCGTGACTTCATGTTCCTTTTGCAGTTTTATGTATATAGGCCGATTTAGGTCGAGTTTTTCCATTTTAAGTGTTGATATTGAAATCCAAGATTTATATCTGTATATACCAATCACTTGGCATTAAATAAATCCTCGATCAAGGTTGCGCTTATTGATGAAATGATCATTGATTTGATGAGCTTATTGGTTGAAATTACATCATGACCTCGATTTTAATTTGAACTATGGATAGAGAAACCAGGCGTAAGTGTTTTAGTTGGTCTTTTTCTTTAAGATACCATATGCTATGCTGATAAGAGAGCTACATTATTATTGATTGAATTAATTAGAACTCATGCACAGTTTATTGAAAAAAAAAAAATTACATTTAATTTTTAATTTTTCATCACGAGTTGGCAATGGTTACCTGTGATGAGCGAGGATTCATTACCCCTTCGCCCCCTGCAGGCCAGGGAACAAACGATTGGCTTGCAGCCTAGAGCTCCTCGGGCGAGTCGTAAAAGGCGACTAAAGAAGGGGGCGCTGTTCTATACGGGCTCCCTTGCACAGAACCGGACTGTATATAGTCTTTGGGCTACACGCGGTCCCTAAACTAAAAAACCAAAAACCAATCATTACCTCTTCTGATCCCTAAATGCATTGATATTACTGTTGCATGCACGCAGGCATGCCGGACAAGCAGATCATCGACATGGACCTCATTCGCAACAGTCGCGTCGTCCACGCCAACCTCACCGTCAACGTCCACGGCAGCGGGAAGAACGTGCGCGGCAAGGTCAACGACGCCGTACAATTGGACGGCCCCTCCGTCCAGTACCTCGACGTGATTGGTCAGGCGAAGATCTGCTTTGGTAATCTGGGTCTCTGCCCCCACGGGACGACCGGGTCGATGTGGGCGAATTTTAAGCGGCTGGACGAAAACACATACTATTTGTCGCGAGGCGGGCTGACCGTTTATTATTCGGGGGGGAAGCTGTGGGTTGCAGCGGAGACGGGGGAGAAGCGGTGGGAGGTGGGAGTGGGGGGGGTGAAGACCAACGAGTGGCAGTTTATCGAGTACTCGTGGCATCCGGACAAGGGACTTCAGGTATCAGGCTGTTGTTATATTGAGGTCCCCCACGCCAAAACGGACTATAAACCAATCTTATAATGTTTTGAAATGTAAATCTTTAACTTCAACTTTAACTTCTCTGCTGCACTCCACCCTAATGGATGATTATTTTCAGGGCTGACGAAATTAAACACCTTTGCCAAGGGTGCACGAAGTGACTCAAAATTTTTTGCCGTGGCCGAGAATCGAACTGACTCTCTGCCATACTCGCAATCCAAACTCCGCGACTTAGACCACTCGGCCACGGCGCTTTGTCTGACGCGTAGTGGCTAATATAGGATTTGTGTGTTTAATATATTATTTAAAATGTCGTTTTGAATCAAAACGTAATTTGGGACGTAATCCTATAGGAGTCTTACTTTTCCTGTTTGCTGCCAGTACATTTTGCTCCAGCACAAGTATGTCACGTGGTTTGAGTGAGCTATTATGTAATACCACATGTGTTGTGATACATATACTTCGTATTCTTGCTTTTGTGAGTTGCCGACCAAATCTTGATGGTTGTGTCCACAAAAATCTAAAGCCTAGAATACGCACGCATTAGCTGCACAATGCCGCAGAAAGAACGATCTTTTTACCAAAAACGGAAGTTGATTTGAATTATGGGTAATCGTTGTTAATTTTTGTGATTGGATATGAAAGGGTCATGACCCTGTCGATCAATTGTTGACGGTTGATAATTGGTTTGGCCCGCGAGCCAAGCCCCGCCCTCGTTATCTCCATTCGTGCCTCAATATACATCTTGTATTGACGCCCCTTGTTGGTGTCTTCCTGATGGCATCTTTACACTGAAATATAAAATAAAGAACGTTGAATTTGATAACATACTTCTAGTATTTAAAACGGTTTAACGTTCAGAGAACAGCTCTAGAGGAAAGTTTTGATGACAAACTTAAAGTACAACCAAATTAAACGTTTTAAGGGCTTTTTGAAGTTTTAAACAAAGTGATGCATGCAGTGGCGGCGGAACGGTTTCATTTTAGGGGGAGCAGACGGTGCCAGAGACATATTTTACGGGGCATTACCCCCCCTAAAAAATTCAAGAGGGGGCAGTGTTTGATGGTAGAAAATTTCTTGTTGGTATTAGTTATGGGCAACGTGAAATGGCTACAGCCAACAGCCTACAGCATACAGCATACAAAGTAGAAGTTTAATTTGAAGGGGAGCAAATCCACTAATCAAGGGGGGGCAGGAACGAAATTCAAGGGGGGGCGCTGCCCCCCATACAATGATAAGGGGGGGCATTTGCCCTCTTAAGCCCCATTAGCGCGCCGCCACTGGATGCATGTGTGAGTTGCCGATGTGTCAAATTCAGAACGTTGTATGCTCTTCCATGTTGCTCCTCTTAGCTCTTCATCAACCACAAGTTGGTAGGGGAGTCGCGCACGCCGATTCGCGTGCCGGGGGGCGGGGGCACGATCTCGGCGGACCGGCGCATATTCATAGGGGGCGCCGACTCTCAGGACACGCGCGGACGGACATTCCGCTACGGGGACTGGAGCGTGGACGAGCTGGAGACCTGGGCGCTCGACCGCGACCATCTCATCGCTTGGAACCACATCGTACGACGTGAGTAGCGCTGCGTCCTTTTTGAAAAGCAATATCAGCTGTTAATTCTAATATTCATTAGAAACTTGCAACCTAGATATTAAACAAAAAATTTTTTTTGGAGCTATTATAAATGTAAACGTTTTATTCTTGAGCAAACATGTACAAACGAGTAAGATAGACATGGAAAGTCCAATACAGCGGAGAAGATTGTCATTCATTATCATTCAATGTCGATCAGAGCAATTTGAAATGGAGGAAGGTTTAGCCCCCTTCGAAGGGGGTTATGCCCTCCAAGAGCGGCGCTAAGGGTGCTGAGTGATTGGCGTTTAGTGCATATTTAGTATATGTTTAGTACATACAGTAACTAAACTCCTTTTTTGACGTCCATTCTGCTAATGTCCATGTTTTCACACAGGTTGGGCGCTTTTGTGCCTTGACAAGGACTGCTGGAGCTGGATTTTTATGGCCGGATGCCCTTCCTGACGCCAACCAAATCAATAATTATCTGGCACGAGGTTTAGTACATACAGTACATATATGTATTGTACGTTGTATTGTATCATA
This sequence comes from Chamaedrilus cognettii, assembly GCA_034695025.1. Lineage (NCBI taxonomy): Eukaryota > Metazoa > Annelida > Clitellata > Enchytraeida > Enchytraeidae > Chamaedrilus > Chamaedrilus cognettii. The sequence goes on from JAQIWG010001502.1 coordinate 15,136, forward strand.
TAATCGTATTGTATAATTGCGTTAATCGTTATTCGTGTGATGTTATCTTGCAGAGAACATAACACACGTGATATTCCCCCTGGAGACGCGTCGCGGAGACAACATCCTCCACCCCGACTACACCATCACGCTGCACAACGGCGCGACTGTCATCATCGCCAAGATCGGCAACGGCGTCCAATTGGACGGCAACGGCGAATACGTGTCGTTCGGCGACCAGAGGGGAACTTGCTTCGGCAATCTGGACCTGAGTCCCAACGGGATCACCGCGCAGATGTGGATCAAATTTAAGGCCGTGGCGGAGAACGGATATCTGCTGTCCGCCGGGCACTACTCGCTGCTTACGCGCGGGGGCAGGGTAGCGTACCATCTTCTTTATTTTTGATTTTTTGAATATTTTTTATTTACGGAGAAGATATTAATTAAGTCGATTAAAGATGTGTGAATCACAAAAAACAGGATCGGATCATTTTTCATTTGAGCTACATTGGCTCAATTCAAGGCGCCTCCAAGTAAAGATTCGTAATTACTCAACGGTTGGCATTATCGGTTTCATTTATGATTTCTGAAATGCACCAAATACAAGTGGAACTTTCTAGTTTTATTTTAATTGATTGCTGTAAATCAGCGTTCTTCAGCACGCGGCCCGCGGCCCGCCGAGGCCCTCCACGCGGCCCGCCGCCGCATGCCTAGATTTAGAATTATTTCAAACATCATTAACTCTTCACCTCTCCCTTTTCAACAATTCTCGTTTTTAACTTAAAAAGAACCAAGTGCCAGAACCACTATTGAATGAATCAATACTATATGAAATCTGTGAATGAGAAACAAAACTTCTAAAACACTGCTATTAGCAAGAAACATCCTGATTAAACATTTGAACATCGCGGTGCAAATGTGCAACTATATCACTACAGTAGCTGCAGCTGCTGTAGCTGCTCATTATAAGATTCATGACAAGAACGCCTCCAATGATTCATGGACGATGTCTTTGTGTTTCCGGTGATCTCTCTGTGACGTGTTATTTTCAAGAAAGATCAGAAACTCTGGGCTATGTCTTAGAAAATTTACCGCAAGGTTATAAGAAATTCGCAAAATTATGCGTGCGCCACACGGTGAAAAATGTAGCACGATTGCGCTTAAGTTGCGAAAGCGCCTGAAAACTCGAGAAATATGTTCATTCATTTTTGCATTACTAAGATAAATATTTATTATTTAATGTAAATTGCACAAAATTAAGTCTCAGAAGTAAAATTTTTCAAAATGTACATCAAATTTTGTGCAGCATTAGCGCATTTTAGCAAAAAATTGCGAGAAATCCGGAGATATGCGATAAATAGTAAATTGGCCGAAATTTGCAGTGAATCAACAAATTTGGATTCATGAAAGGTGCGGCCCTTGGTCGGATTGAAATTTTTTTTTGGGCCCTCGAACTGGAAAAGGTTGAAGATCACTGCTGTAAATGAACTATTTATGCTTAAGTTAATTAGTTTTTCCCGGTATTATAAAAAAATTTGAATACCGTATAGTATAGATTGCGTTGGAATATATAACTACACCACAACGAGGCGCTGTGGTGTAGTGGTTTAGGCAACGGGCGAAGAGTCCAGAGGACCGGGGTTTAAGTGCGTGCGTCTGCAACTATGAAACCATGCGTCACAGGCCCTTCAGCAAGGCTGTTAAACACACAAGTATCGCTAGCTGCTAACCCCGTGCCAGATAACTATTTATTTGGTTGGCGTCAGGTAGGGCATCTGACCATTAAAATCCAGCTTCAACAGTCCTCATCGGGGAGCAAGCGTCTAACTCATGTGAAAACGCAATCTGACAATGAAAACGGCGGTTAGATTTTTAGTCATAATTAACTTTTTGATGCTTTTGATTTGAAATTTAGCCTTACTGGAATTAAGTTCTAAAACATCCATAATAGTCGTGCAATCTAATATTGAACGTGAATCTGTTTCAGATTGTGGCGCGCGTGACGATCGGTTCAAAGACGTGGGAGGTGACGTCACCGAACCAGGCACGCACCGACACGTGGGTCAAGGTCTTGCTGACCTGGGAGGAGGGCAAGGGTCTCGCTCTGTACGAGGATGGGGCCAAGGTCAGCTAGGCTTATCACTCGTCTGCATTGCTTTTGAATTTCGATTCAAGTCCCGCGCCGGCAACTATGAAACCATGTTTACAGTTAACCATGTTAACTTTATGAAGCGTTGCAGGCCCTTTAGCAAGGCTGTTAAATACACAAGTGTTGCTAGCTGCTGACCCCGTGCCACATAATTATTTATTTGGTTGGCGTCAGGAAGGGCATGTGGCCGTAAAAAACCAAGCTCCAGCAGTCCTCAGTAGGGCGTAAGACGTCTATCCTGTATGAAAACATGGACATTAACACAATATACATAGAAAAGGGCAGTTTTTTTATTTAAATTGGAATGAAATTCAACTTCAACTTCGCTAGCACTGTATTTCATCCTGAAGCATCATATTTTTCAGTGCACTCAGAGAAAGAAGATAAAGATCAAAGTTTGTTTAATTTTTGGGTGACACCATCTGGAATGCATTTGGAGATGACTGAGCATTCGGAGATCACTGGAGCGTGACAGGGAATTAAAGTGTGAATGGTTGATTTTATAGAACTCTTAGGGCTGGTTTCTCCAACACGGATTTAATGGTGGTTCAGGATTTAACTCACCTTTTTGCATAGGCGAAATGAACCACCATTTAATCCATGTTGGAAAAATCAGTCCTTAGACAGTTGGCTGATTATTATCGGACTGTATTTCTAATTTCATTCTCTTTTACGGCTTTAATATAATGTAAATATTTATTAATTACTCAGACTAAACTCTTATTTCTCTTAATGGAAAAATAAAAACGATATACTACGCAGAACTTAATTTCACCTCGCGGCAGACAGAACAACAGCCAAAATAATAATGGAGCACTAAATAAATTAAACACGTAGAGCAGTTCTAACATATTTTTTCATCAATGATGACACAATAGCAGCTTCTTTAGCCTGCACTCTACTTACCTGTACGTACCCTGTACTTACGTGTAAGTACAGTAGTACTTTTGATAAAGGATTGCCCAATAGCACGTGTCCAATCACCTACATGCAGATCTAGGTTTCATTATCCGACGCCGGTGGAACCGACAGGTTATACTTTTTTAACAAGCAATCAAACTCCTGTTTTCCACACAGCATATGCAGTCCGCGAGGAGAATCGTTTCGAATTTTGTCAGTTTAGAATTTTAGTCTCTTAATGTCGATTGTAAAAGAAAATGGCATTATGTAGAATTGACAACTACGAATAATGACCATAATTTTTATGAGATGAAAATACTAAATCTATTGGTTTGTGTCGCCAGGTGGCTAGCACGACTGCGACCAGCGCAGCCGGGCTGTTGCGCACGATAGACTTCACGCTGTACGCCGGCCGGCCCAACGAGCAGAACCTCGCCGGGGGCCGGTACGCGGCCGCGACAGTCGACGAGATAGAGTTCTGGTGCGCGCACAAGGACCACCTGCCCATAGAAGAGCCGCGCGACGGTGGGCGATTATTCTATTTTTATTTTATTTTTTATTCAAATAACACAGCACATGGAAAACAATTCCACAAGTTAGTTTTTTGTTTTTGATAGTTTAGAGACCTTGTGTGGCACACAAGGGCTATATACAGTCAGGTTTTGTGCAAGGAAGCCCGCACAGAGCTGCTTTCCCTTCTTAGTCGCCTTTACGACTCGCCCGGTGAGCTCTGGGTTGCAAGTCAATTCTTAGTTCCCAGGCCTGGGATTGGGCCAGACCGCAGTCATCATGGAAATGTCAATTTTTGTACAAGATTTAACATTTACATTTAGATTCCTATTATCCTGATTATGCTGCCTGCAGTCATCATCATCATGTTATCATCCACCCCAGCAAGTCGGGGAACAAAGAATTGACTTGCAGTCCGGAGCTCCCCGGGCGTGTCATAAAAGGCGACTAAAGAAGGGGGAGTGTATCTGTGGCGGCCCTCACACACAGAACTGGACTAATAGTCTTTGTTACTCACACACGGTCCTTAAACTCAAAATTCACCCCCGCATGATTGACCTTTGGCTTGACCTTAATTTACTTTTATTTCAATCTATCCATTAAGCCAGTAATGTGACTGATCTATCATTCTGGCAGCTACATCGAGAAGAAAATGGCTAAAGCATAACGTGCTGCTTTGATGAAGTTTACGCGCTGCCATCTGGCGAATGAAAAAAAACATTTTAGCAAACGTGAAAAGAGTGAAATTGTGTTAAACTGATTCGCGCATGAAAAAATTTAAATAGTTGTTTGTAAAACAATGTAGGACTAGCTTATGGTTGCATGCACTGTTTTTTGGAGAGTTGTTAGAAAATTTAAGCGGTGAAGTTTTTCCAAGTAAACTGATATAACGAACATTCTATAATGGTGAATAACCGTTTTTGATACCTCTTATTCATGCGATGTGTTTTGAAATCCATCAACATTGGCCCAAAAAACATCACCAGTATAACTGGCGTCGCAGGACGGCAGTTTACTACAAATCTTTTTGGTTCTCCACCATATTGTAGAACTTTTTGACCGGTTTCAAACCCGGAACAATTTGTGACACGATAAATCTGAGAAGTTTTTAACTGTATCTTTTTTGCTGATGATGTTATTTTTGCCGTTTTCTGACGCTCCATTATAATAATGATTGGAGCGTCAGCAGTTTAAAAAATCATTAATATTATGGGCCGTTGGATAACACCAAAAACATCTGGTTAAAAATCTTTGTTAAAGTAGCTTTTTCACTGAGCTGCCACTCCACTCCACTCAAGGCTGATATAGTAATGTAGGCTCCCTGCTCCCCCTATTTGTTAGAGGGGGTTCTGACCAAGGATGGTTACTACAGGCTGTATATTGAGGCACGTATGGAGATAACGGGGGCGAGGCTTGGCCCGCGGGCAGAACCAATTACCAACCGTCAACAATTGATCGACAGGGTCATGGCCTTTTCATATCCAATCACAATAGTTAACAACGATTACCCATAATTCAAATCAACTTCCGTTTTTTGGTAAAAAAGATCATTCTTTTTGTAGAATTGTGCAGCTAATGCATGCGCATTCTAGGCTTTAGATTTCTGTGATTCTGACTCACCAGGCATGGAAAAAAATATTTATCGATAAATTATATAAATTTTGCCTTTGCACAACTTTTTGCAAGCTCCCAAATATTTTGATGGCCCCTTGCTGAGTTTCGGTATAAAAAATAAGCTATAGATGAACAAAATGGACTCTATACTCTAGAGTTGTGAAAAGTTTGAGATGATGCTTTTCATTGGCCCACCCTGTAATATAGTTCTTGTTTATGTTCTTTCCCCTCTCCACTGATCATCGACATTGAGCGTGTGACCACAAAACACGAGTGTATATTCTTATTATTATCTTTATAGCTTTTTTTTCATATCGTTTTTTTCTTATAGAGCTCCCTGGGCGAGTCATAGTGGGCGACTATAGAAGAGGGAGCGGTTCTTTGCTTGGAAAAGCTGAGGCCTAGGCACGGGACCGGACTGTAATAGTTTTCGTTACTACAGACGATACTTAAACTACAACCCCACCACTACCCCGTTTCTTGTAGTTCTTTCTCTGTTCTTTCCCCCCCTCAAGGCAAGCCGCTGATCATCGACATGGAGCGTGTGACGGGCAACATCATCAATCATGAGACGCACACCATCACTATTCACGGTGGGGGGCGCCAGGTCCCATCCATCAACGGCAGCGGGGTGACGCTCAACGGAGGCAACCAGTACATTGACGTGGGGGGCGGGGACGTGGTGTGCGGAGGGCGGCTGGAGAACTGTCAGCAGGGATTCACCCTTCGCTTCAAGGTTCCTTTTCAGTCGTCATTAAGAAACTGCCTTTTACTGGTTAAGTAGTGATGTATGCCCATACGGAGATTTTGGTTTCTCTTTTACTTAGTCCTTGTTGTTTCACATGATTTGATATGTACTTTTCATGTAACCATTGTATGAAACAATCAACTTGAAAAACTAATGTCAGCAAAGGTTGGCATACCCCCTGCGTGCAACCCCAGCAGACTGGGGTAAAAAGAGAATAGATCTGCAGCCCAGAGTTCCCCGGGTGAACTGTGAAAGGCGACTAAAGAAGAAGGGACGGTTCTATAGACTATAGTAGTCTTTTGTTACCACACGCGGTCCTAAATCTTCCAAAACCTCCATCAACGTCTGCATTGTTATCCTTTGTGCGCCTTTTTTGCTAATTTTTAGAGTTTATAACTTTGAGCACTGGATTTATCGAAATTGTAGACACAAGTATCTGACTCAGCCACAACGCACATACGTTTCCTGATACTGTGCGTTGTTCTTGATTTTGTTAAGATGGAAAGAAAGAAGAAAAAAGTGATAAATGCCATCGGGGTGTCTGTGCGTGTGTGCAGGTCCGACCCAACGAGCTCACCGACAACCAGTACTTCATCTCGAGTGCGCCCGTAGAGGTGTACTACGAGAACGGGCGTCTGGTTGCGGTGGTACGCACCCCCAACAACGTGTGGCGGGCCTCCACCCCCACCCTCCAGCGCAACATGTGGTACCAGGTATGCTCCCTTCAGCTTCAACTTGCCTTCGCTCCCCATCAACGATGCCCCCGCTAAGACATATATAGGGGCCTCCATCACTACCCTACTGCGCAACATGTGGTATCAGGTGTGTATAATCCTAGCTTGTTGTCACCTCCAGCATTCTCAATGATCGAATTAAACTGCTTTTATCGTGTTGGTATGTGCTGCCATCTGCCGAATAAACGTTTATAACATAATCCAACAAATTAAAACAAAGTGTTGACCTTAACAGATGAATTTGGACTAGCAAGAGTAGAAAGGAATGATTATTGAGCATATGAAAAGTGTGTCGTCGGGTGATATCTAATATATTATTCAAAAGAATTTGTCAATGAAAATAATTACAACTTTAGAGATTATTTCAAGTGATGTAGCTTTCACACCTGTGTGGTTGTGTGCTTGGTGTTATATAGTGCAAATTTGTGAAGAAAGAAGATAATGTGTGATAAGTTTGTGATGAAAGATGTACAATAACAACTCAAAGGTCAATATTTATGACCGGGTTTCAAACCCGGTCATCAGTCCCGCTGGGGACCAGTGGCGTCTGCGCAAACAAATTGGTCGTGGCACGCCATAGTTAATCATAAAATAGGCAGTGCAGCGAAATTCTATTTATAGATGCTGATTTTAGTTTAGGGTTAGTTGGCTCAGTGTTAGTTTAGGGTTAGTTGGCTTAGGGTTAGTTGGCTCAGGGTTAGTTTAGGGTTAGTTGGCTCAGGGTTAGTTTAGGGTTAGTTTAGGGTTCAGTCAGGGTTGGGTCAGGGTTTTTTCATGTTTTAGTTCGTGCAGCGACCAATTTGTTTGCGCTGATAGACGCGAGTTTGGGGACCCGATCCTGATTATAATATCAACTTCATCAATACATCTTCATTCATTTCATCATTTCGTTGTTGCCCCCAGCAATGTAAGTGGGGTCTTCATCCCCTCCGTGCAGCGCGCAATATGCGGTACCAGGTACACTTTATTAAAACATTGCCACCCCCAATAACGTATCGGGGGTCTACACCCTCATCAATGTATGGGGGCCTCCAGCCCCGCCCCCAACGCAACTGGTTTTTCCAGGTATACTCTGACTTACAATGTCGCCCCATCAAGATTATGGGAAGCCTCCAGCTTGATCAATCTTGCGAATGAAGAATGTGCTTTTGAAGGGATCATTTAAAACTGCTCTATGTTGTGCTTGATCGCGTTGTTTTGTGCTGCCATCTGATGAATAAACATTTGTAACAAAATCCAGCAAATTGAAACAAAGCATTCACTGTTGCAAATGAATCCCACTTGAACTAGCAAGAATGATTTGGAATGAATTGAGCATTATTTCAAATAACGATAGTTAGTCGGTACTACCGTGGTATTAGGGACCTCAAAGCATGATAGATTCCTTGCGTCTGCGTGTCGGCAACTTGCAAGTCGGCGACCAAAATATAGGCCTAATCGGCTAAGGCTCTTCATTATTAACCTTTTAATCAGCAGTAGTAGGCCTATAATAATAGCAGTCTTCCATATTGAGCTACAAGTACTAATGTAGGCCAAATTCAACGGACGCCAACCTCCTAAGGCAAGAAGACCAGGCTGCTTATTGAGACCTGCGTTTGATCAACAACATTGTGAAAGTAGTCAAGTCCCACTAATACAGTTATTTGGTCCAGTGCAGCGTTTTTACAAGTGTGTCGTGGGGTGATATTTAATGTTTTATTCAAAAGAATTTGTCAATAAAAATAATTACAACTGTAGAGATTTTATCACAAAATTTCAAGTGATGTAGCTTTCACACCTGTGTAGCTGTGTGATTGGTGGAATATAGCAAAAGTTTGTGAATAAAGAAGATAAATTTACAACAAAAACTTTGATATTTTTGACCGGATTTATAAACCCGGAAATTAGACGTAAGTCACTACCGAGCCAATTTGCTTAAGAAAAAATTCAGTATTCCTGGATGTAAGCAGATCACTCAGTTGTGGCTAAACGGGAGAAAGCGGCTAAACGGGAGAAAGCGGCTAAATGGGAGAATGCGGCTAAACGAGAGAATGATAGTGATGATGCTTAACACTAGAGTGATGAAGAGAAATGGTGATGAAATCTCAAAACTGTCCTTTGCTAACTAGGCTTAATAAAATTGTCTTACATGTAAAGTTGTCAAACAAAGCCCCAACACTCGATTCATTATGAATGAAAGTTCTGAATGAACTTATCAATGAAGGCTGCACTTCTTTGTGATTCATATGCGTAAAGTTTGAGTTGTAGTTCAACATATCATATCTTTCATATTATGATGTTTTTTTGTTTTTTTGTTTAGTGTGTAAGAAAAAGACTATATACATTAGGGTGGTCCCATAAAACTGAACGTTGAAAAACAATATCCTCCAACCCACCATTCTGTTCCATTTGCATTAGAAATAAATCAGAAAAAAATTTAGGTGAATCGGACAATATTTAGGACT
>JAQIWG010001503.1:0-24209 GCA_034695025.1 Chamaedrilus cognettii
GGCATATGACGTCATGAATATGCATTTTAGCACGAGTACAAGGATTAGTTAACATGAAATTCAAGGCAAAAAACATTTTTTTCAGCCTAATTTTACTGCATACATATTTTTTTGACTTAATTACGCTCGTCAAATTGATTTTTTGAACTTTTGGCGCAAACATTTCGTAACTTTTGAACTAAAATATATTTCCAAGTGAAATTTGGTGCGCTTGTTGCAAATTATCTCAGCTACAATCCTTGCAAATGTGAAACAAAAATATTAATTTTTGACTGAGTTATCGTGCTTTCGCTAGGGGGTCATTTTTTTACTCACTCTGTACATACAAGGGGAAGAGTTTCTGGACGACTAAAAACTCTGCCTCCGGCGACTTCAAGGGCCGTTAAAGTCTCCGGGGGAGACTTTATTGACGAAGCGAAAACTCTCCCCCGTAATTAAATTCGTCGTCAAGGGGGAGATTATTTACACAGGAAAAGACGGGAGACTTTTGTAGGTCCGAAATGTCGCCGGGGCTAGAGCACAAAAGCGTATGAAGTCTCCTCCCACCGACCATAAAAAGGGGGGAGACTTTCGTTCGCCACACCGGCGCACAAAGTGACTAGCGAAAGAAGAAGACAGCTGCTTGACGCTGTTATGCAGGCCTGGCTGCATGCAGAATGATTAATGAAGGCAAAGATCAATGAATGTCTGAATGAGATAATTAACGACGCGGTCGGTCGGACGTCGGTCTGTGAAAGGCTCGGCTCTAGGCTGTTTACGACCCGCGCCTGCCACCTTTACAGCGTCTCCCTAATCTGATCGGCGCGCGTGCCGCTGCTGGCTGCTGATCTGATTTAGAAGAGAATAGTGCCGTTTGAGCGAAGTAGCTGGACCACACAGCAAAGCAAGTGGGTTTCAGCAAAGATTCAGCAAAGCTGAAATTAAAATTGAAGATGGGTAGTCACTAGGCATGTTTTCTCAAGAAAGCAAAAATTGAAGGTAATAACGACTGTATTGCGGGCCATTTTGTATATAGAATACATCGGCTGTATTGTATATCCAGCGATAAATGTATTGTAAATATGCATATTTCAAATCGCGTTTAATCCATGCTACATTGTAGCTTGTACCTTGTATTCTATGACGAGCGTGAACTTGCGTCCGCTACTAAAATAGTCCGTGTTGCAAAATGCGGTAGGCCTACAAAAACTTTTTGCCTACAAAATAACATCAGTCAAATAATACATGTAGCCGAATAATTTAATAATAATTTACCTAGTTTAAAATATCCTTCTGTAAAGTGCACTGACACAAATATGCCATAGAGCCTACATGTATATTTTGTGGTTCGTCGGTCAGTGTACGAATTCTTTTATAGTTTTTCATATAATTGTACTGCGCATTTAACAAATTTGTTAGGCCTACGTATTGTGTGCATAGACCGGGTAACTTCAGCGCTTCAGTGCGTTGCCACCCGAAGCCTGTTGCTCGATGTTTTACTCCTGTTATAGCCAAACTCATGCTTTGCAAGACTGTGTGTGAAATAAAATATTGATTGATCGAGTGATAGTCAGATACACATAATGCATATCGCAGTCAGATTGTCTTTTTTTTCCAAAGGTCTGTCAATCTACATGTAATTAACCCATCTCTGTGTATACCAATTATCAATCGGAACTGAGTAAACATCGGTCGATAGCTTATCAGCACTTGCAAGCTGACCAAATTTAATGACTTTTAGTTTTTAGGGAAAGGCTAATTTTTCTGATTTTAACCGTAGCAAATTATGGCATTTTGCTCGAGCATCTACATGTCATCCTATAATCGGGTAGCCTACTTGAGCGTAGCTTCGATATATAACATCGGCTTGGCGGGCCTCCATCAAACGCGGCCCGCATTGCAGCGGATTACGCGCGGCTCACTTACGCGCGGCTCTAATTGCCGCGGCTACCATTGACAGCGGTGAAATACAGCAAATTTACATGTGGTGTGGACACTGCATTTTGCAAGTGATGTCTTGATGCAGTTGTAGGCTTCAAAACAGTTGGTACCGGTAAAGATCTTGGACGTTTGTTGGACGTTTACACACAATATTGAGACCAGCTTCGTTGGTACTCTGCTCAGTCTGCTGCATAATCATTTAAACGTGTACATGTACCTCTATGACTGCGTATAATTTATGGACATGGAGTCCATTCACGATTTGAATTGTACAATTTCAACATAAAATAGACATTTTGAGTCTTATATATCACAACGTTCTTTGATATGAAACTAGCAAATAGCCCCGTCGCCATGGCACCTTCTCTCAAGGCCCTACACCTCGTCATGGACAGCCAGTTTAGGCCTGTACAGGCCTCGACAGCCGTTTAGGCTTTAGTGTCCTGGAGCCTCATTCAGGAAGCAATCTTATGATAATCTTAGTCCTAAGATTGTCTTAAGAGAATCTTAGAAATATCTTATCTTATTTCTTAGAAACTAGCACAGTCTCGCGCGATCCAAATGATGACGTCACGGCGGTCGGCGAATGGATTTTATTTGTTTTAAATTTCCTTTAGGAAAAAATTTAAGATAATCTTACGAAATGTAACGTGAATGAGGCCCCTGGACAGTGCTGTCTAAGAACGGGATTCATAGTCATCACTGCTTTTGTTAATGTTTCCGATAAACCTAGGCCTCCAGTGAACTTAACATCTTTTCTGGTCTCTCAGCGATGACGCTGCCTATAGCCCAAACCTATACTGAAAAGCTGTGTTTAAGCCTCTCTGTAGTATGGACCTATATATAGACCACGGACATCGGCTCAAGCCAATGGGCGGGCTACAGTCGGCTCCAACCAATGAGAGCGCTTGGAGGGGCAGCAATCGACAACAACATCCACCACCTAAAATTGCATAGTTAGAAACTTGCATGTATTCTTAGATTTTCGCAACTTTTGGATCTACCATTCATTATAAACTGACATTTTGTGTTACATTCAAGACTTTTGACATTGGACATATTACTAGAGCTGCTGTTAATAGAGCCGCTGTTAATAGCGATAGGCCTCTGCTGTCGAAGCCGCGCTTGTTATAGAGCCCCCCTTATAGTTTATGTGCTATTTGCTGCGCTGCTTAATATTGTAATTATGACAAATTATATCCTTGCTGTGTTCGAACATGACTCAAATTCTCAAAGAGGACAATGTGCATGGTGCCCATAGGATAGAAAATTTTAGGGGCATCACACTTAGCCCATTAATTTCCAAAATAGTTAAACATTGCCTAATAGATATATTTAGAAAATATCAGTATTGTTGTGATAATCACCTAGATATAAAAGTAACACGTGTGCTGTTCTTATGCAGTCGATACATGCATAATGAGTCACGTGATGGATTATTATGCAAAAAATGAGTTAAAAGTGCACCTAAGCCTAAAAGACGTATCTAAGACTTTTCATAAATGGTCCCATCCTGCATTGTTTCTGAATTAGGGTAATGAAAAGTAACGTACCATTGGTTATTTTCAGACGCTTAAAAATTGTTTGATAATGTTTATACTAGTGTAAAATGGGAAAAAAACATTATCACTCCTATTTCAGGTAACATGACATTGTGGCGTTACGCAAGGTGGTATAATTTCCCCCATACTTTTTTTCTATTATGCTGATGATATGCTTACCAATTAAGCAAATATTGCTATTACACCATTTTGTTTGGTCATTTACCCATTTACCACTTATCATTACCATTTACCATTTGTTTGGTCATTAACTTGGAGCACTATTGTATTCTGATGATATCGTTTTGCTGACTCCTTCCATGTTGGAGCTATAAACCAAACTTAGAATTTGCGCGAAAGAGATGATGGACCTTTTGGCTTTGAAAATAAATGAATAAAATTATGTTAGGCTAGGAACAGGTAAAAAATACAATAAAAAGGCTGTGATATTAGAGTTAACAATTAAATAATTCCATGGGCTCCACAAGTAACATACCATACCTGGGAATTTATCTAAAGGGAGCCAGTTAAATCACTTGCAATTTTGAATGCGCCAAAGCAGAATTTAGCAGAACAGAAAATGCATACAAAGCAAATTAGAGAACCAAAGAAACCCTTTTGTTACTGTGCATTTAATACCAAACATCGGCGTTGCCGATTCACATGTACGGAAAACAAGCACTAAATCTCATCAAAACACCCAGCTTCTTGGGACACCCATGGACGAAAACAATGATGAAAATGTTTTGAATTTCTGACATTAAAATTGTCAAGAAATGTCAATGGCGGATTTTTCTTAGTAGATTTACGCAATGATATCCAACAGACACATCTTTTTAAAGAAATTTGTCATGTTCAAAAATGACGGTATATGCATGTTCTTATATTATAGCGTCACCGGTGAAATCTCTAAACTCGTACATAAACATTAAGCAGCCAAAAGTCTACAGGGTGGAAAAAAAACAACCCCCTAAGATTTCTCACGTAGCCTATAACTAATGCAATGTACATACGTCGATAACAAAATTTGCACTGGGCACGGACAAATAGCCGTATACTTCCAAGATTTATGCTAAGTTTAGTTAAATTCTGTTGAATACTTGAAAAGTTGTGAACTTTTGAAATTGAGTGGTCAGATATTTTGTTGTTTGACCCAGCAAGGCCCATGCCCAACTAAACGTGCCCTGGCCTATCACGATTAGCCTTATCCTAGTTCGAAAATGCACTATAGTCTGGTCGTATAGGCCTCAGTATTGAAGCCCAACGACCCCTATTCTGGCTAAGCAGGGTCTTAGCGCCGCACAAAAAGGCTATAGCCTGTCGCCACAAAGCCTATAATTATGCTCTAGCCTGTTAGAACTTGTCTAACTGACCAGCAGGTCGTAGCTGGACTCAACACCATGCAGAACTCTGGCTTGGCCCAGCACAGACTTGATAGCGTAGCAAGACAAGGCTCTGTCGCAGTAAGGCTCAAGCATGGTGGATCATAGCCTGTCACATACAGAGTGACATGGGATGGGGAACCGTGGAACCGTGGAACGGTAAATTCGGCGGGGAGAGAGTGTAAAACATTTTCGGAGCGAGTTTTACCGCGGGGCGGGGAAAGCCGTCAATGGTTTAACGCGGTAAATGGAGAACGTGGTTGCGGTAAAAACCGCGGGATGATTGAAAGAATTTAATTAAGGCGTTTTTAGTTCGCAGCTTTCATAAATTCATAGCATTTCGTGGAAGGGTTGAGGAGCTAAAAGCTTCCCCATGTCACTGTCTACCGCACACCCTATTGCAATTTCGACCCTCTGACATGTCGCTCAAGCCATCTGTTTCCGAGCCGTTGACTTGCTCGACGACCGAGGGTAATGGTCTCTGGAGCATTCTCGGCGTATCGGCAGCGCGCGGTCAGCTCACAGGTTCACAGCGGTAATTAGCTGCTCGTTATCACCGCTGTTGACACAACCGTCTACAGTGGACGAGACGGGAGGCGCTGACAAGATACTCAGCAGAGACAGTTATTAAGGCATCATTGGGCATCTTCGCCATGCAGGGATGCTTCCAGATGTTTATCCCAAGAATGCGAGAATGCGTATTCCGGTCAAATATGCCGACGTCCGTATGAAATTGTAATAGCCTAGTCTTATCTATCTTGACATCAAGAGATACGTTCTTTCAACGCCCCTCCTTTCGCATTCTCAAATAGCCCGTACCACCCTCAAGCAGAAAGTTAGAAGCTGCAGTGTCATCATAGTAGTATATTGATTGATCCAAACAGTTGTTTCAAAATATTGGAGGGTCATACATTCTCAGACCCCACCACCCCCCCTCCCCAGGAATGACGCCTATGTCGATCTATATGCATAGTAATTGCGGGAAATCGCGGAAAAATTGCGGGGTGGGGCGGGGAGCGGAACGATCTGTGCGGGGAGGGAAACGCGAAGAGAGAAAATTAGAAATCGGTTTGCGAGGGGTGGTGAGGAGGGAAGAAATTTTATATTTCGGCTAAGGGTTGGGGCTAAAAGCTTTCCCATGTCACTCTCTACTGTAACAGCAAGGCGTTGACGTAGCGGCTACCTATCAGGGCCTTTGACTGGCTCAACAAATTCCTATGTTAAGTTCCAGCATGTCTCCTGCTTTGCCGGATATTGAGGATTACGTCATGGACAAATGGCAAGCCGAGTATGATGCGGACGCCTCAGGCGCCGACTACCGCTCGCTGCAGCCCAAGGTCACGACCAAGGTCAAGCACTCGGCGTCCAATAGAAGCAAAGAGAGAATAATCACAAGGCTGAGACTTGGAAGGTGCTTGCTAAACAAGTACACGCATGAAATAAAACGCCATCCAGATGGTCTATGTGGATCCTGCCAAGAAAGAGAGACAATTGCTCACTTCCTCACAGAATGCCGCAGCAGCAAAATCCCTGCCGCACTGAAAAAAAGCTGCCAAGCCTTGAAGCTTGAGCCCACACTGGAAAACATTCTGATCAACAGAACCCTGCAGGATCAAGCCTTTAATTTGATCCTCGAGTCCAAACGGAATCTATAATTCCGTAGCAAAGATAGACGCCAAGTTCGCCAACAGTCCCTGATACTCATAGAGCGTCTCAAAACCCATGACACAAACAAACAAAAACTGCTTTGCCGCCTACCGTAACAATAGCCATATTAAATGAATATCTATGAAGGGATTATTAAGACGAATATGTTACGGGGCTGATCCACATTTATCATAACACTATCAGACCGCGGCTGATTTTGGCTGACCCTGTTGCATAACACTTTTGAATAACAGCACCTGTTGTAAGCTACACCACTGAACGTCTGGCATCGCATTCGTAGGCATCGTATTCGTATCTCTACACCTGGAAGCATCCCTGCATGGCGAAGATGCCCAATGATGCCTTAATAACTGTCTCTGCTGAGTATCTTGTCAGCGCCTCCCGCCTCGCCCACTGTAGACGGCTGTGTCAACAGCGGTGATAACGAGCAGCTAATTACCGCTGTGAACCTGTTTCTTTCTTACGCCACATACATATATAATGCAATAAGACAGCTTTTAGCCAGCGCCATCTTAGCAGCTTTAAAGAGCGCAACTTTTAACTTTTGTTGTAGATATTTAGATATTTTTTGCCAAAGATTAAACCAATGTTTCTAACTCTAATACATTAATCAAAAAGTGAAATATGGTTGTAATCGGCCAACCGCGAGTTTATATTTTAATTTGATCACTCTATTCCTCAAATGTTGTGAACCATGGTCATTGAACTATTGTTTAATAGTGTATATTTGACACTATTAAACAACAGTTCAATTACCATAGTTTATCAAATAAATAAAAAAATTATTGTGATACTCCATAAATTTCTTCTACTAACTTTTCTCTTCGGACGAACGGTTTTGAAGCGATGTTGATGCAAAGAGTACTTTGGCGGTCATCTTGAAAGATGGCAGAAATATGGACTGCCCAAAATACCAAACTCACACTGCGTATTTATTCTACACATTCACACGATTCCGATGACATATTACTAAACATTTCATAAATGAAAATTCACGGGATCGTATTTCACAACTGCATGCCGCTGGACTACTTAGTACTTAGTTAAAGGAGTAGAATAGCCGGTGTCAAAAACACCGTAAGTCCAGCTAGCTCAGCGGCAAAACTGACGTTTCTTTGTCACGCCTTAAAGTGCATGCTTTGTCATGATCAAATGATGGATAGACATTACACAGAGTCGGAGCATCAGGTTGCTAACATTGGCGTGTCTGTTAAGGCCCTCGGAGCATCAGAATTTGTCCTCAACTTCTTGTATTTTTTTTACTCCACCCCAGCACGTTGTGCCAAGTCTGCGTGCTCCGCCATTCATGCTCTGGCTTTGATCCCAATGTGGGAGTTACGGCCTTTTTAGGTTTATTATCTCACTTGAATCTTAAACTTCAGCCGAGTTCAAGCCCTTCTAGAGTGCGCATATTCTGGTGGATGGTATAGACTGCCTTTGCAGGCAGCAGGGAGAGGTGGCACAATTTTGTGACAATTTATTGTCCGATCCGATCTCACGGCAAACTGTGGCTTTCGGATCTCAATTAAAGTCCCATCCGGTTTTGGACTGGGTAAGCCCGGAAAATTGAATTCTCTGTTGAGCAAGAACGGGGATTGAACCCCGGACCTCTAAACGGCAGTCCAGTCACGCACCACTAGTCCACGCAGGCACTGCAATTTCACTTTTCTTTTCTTTTTAACTTTCCCTCACGGTACGGTACTTGATCGTGCGCTATTGGACTTGTAGGATTGTAGGATCTCAACAACAAATCCGAACAAATTGAGTGTCTAGGCCTATATACCGACAATATACAACAGACTTTAGAATGGAACAACTTACATAATCAGGCGATAAAGCGTTTGACATTTTGTTCATCAAGTATCCTAATATTCTGCAATCTGTACAACAGCTTGCGAATTGAATAAAAATAATAACTGTAAGCAGGCAACGCATAAATGGTATTTTTCACAGGGCTGGCAAATATTGTTAAAGTTTCCTCTAATTCCGGCTTTATCGCAAGAAGCAATTTGGTTCAAACCTCTCTGAAAGTCTCTGAGCGTTTTGGGTCAATTCATTGAAACAATAATCTACGAAAGAACTACATGTGCTCACAGTATTCAAATAAATAAAGTGACAAACTTACATGTCTAGTGTAACGTCCGTGTTGCCGTACACATGTCGCTGAACTGGATGTAGAATACATCTACATATACATGTAGGCAATTTCAGAAAAAGACGAACGGCTTCATTTTTCAGAAGACAGCTTCATTGGCCTAGCATTGCGTTGCTTCGCAATCTTTCGTTCAGAACAGTCGAATTTTGCACTGTGCGCAAAATTATGACACACACGGGACTTGGTCGATGCTTACTTTGCGCCTGCTCTGGCAGCAAGATGTATTTTAGTGACGCCCACTGCGCGACCTGCCTGGCTTTGCGCTGCAAGGATTTGAGAGTTATCGCGACCACGACAACTGCGAAAGGCTCTCTATTAGTTCCGAGCCTGGCATGAGGGAGCAATCTTTCACCGCCAACGAAAATCAACGACCTATGAACATATAATATTGTATTAGAATATTATACTCCAGCATCACTCTACTTCTTGAAAAACGAACTAAAAAACTGGATGCACATGACAAGAGGCATAATTATGGAAACTAGATACCATTGTTATATACAGCGATCATGGATGGCGGAGGTGGAAATGATCGCCTCCCTAATATTGCAGACGGGGGGAGGGGTGCCTGCGGGAGGCCCAACTTCAACTTGTTTTCCTTTAATGTTAAGCTAAAGTAGCAAATCACGCCTCCTATTGTCTCGGCGCCATATGTGAAATGAAGTAGCTAGCAAATTATAGTCAACACTTGAGGTTTGTATATTTACACTATAGCAGTGCCTATCTTCTCAATTACAATAATGTCAGTTCGGGTTTGTTATACATTAATTACAATGTAAATTTGTCATGAAAATATTTGAAATTAAATATCGATCGGAGCTCAAAATGATGCGCTCTCTCTGTTTTGTGCTGTCGCGTGCCAGGTTCCTGACACCCAACTTCTTCACTTCAACCGTTCCTTGACCCTTCTCTTCAACACCCCAGATCTTTCTTTTCTAATTAAATCGTCGTTCATTCTAATTCACTTTCTATCTGGCCCTGTCATTTCTTTCATTATCTCTTCCATGACGATTTGGATCAGTTCCTCCGCTCTCATGCGGTGTGTCATATCCATGTTTTATTTCTTTTATTTATCACCTAACACAGCAATTGACGGACAAACTTTAAGGGTGGGACAAGTCGAAAAGTTTATGTATGTATGCATGTATGTATCTTGCACTTGTAACGCATCAAAAATATGTCATGCGAACGGAGATGGAAAAACACCATTTGCTCGAATCGTAGGTGCGGGAGAAGTGCAACAGACTACATACAGAAAGCAGATTTGAAAAAAATGAGTTTTAAGCCTAGATTTATAGAAGAGGGACTTAGCCGATCTGATGTCCTCCGGTAGATGGTTCCACACGGCCTCGGACGCGCTGGTGAAGGTCCGTTGTCCGGCGGTAGACTTGAGTCCACTCGGGATGGTGAGTCGGTGTGTAAGTACCCATAGGAGCATATATTACAGAGGACGGAAGTAGTGAAGCAGAAATAAGAACTAGAATAGAAATAGTAAAAGATGCCTTTAGCAAGAGGAAGGAATTGTTGACTATAGGAAGGAGTAGACTGTAGGAAAGTGCAAAAGAGGATTGTGAAAGCTGTTGCGCCGGACACCGGCATCTATGAAACCATGGCGTTGCAGGCCCTTCAGCAAGGCTGTTAAACACACACGTGTCGCTAGCTGCAAACCCCGTTCCAGATCATTATTTGTATGGCTGGCGTCAGGAAAAAATGATATATCAGAAAAGAGGATATATAACGAATAGAGGCATTTGAGATATGAAGACTGGAGGAGAATGAAGACAATTTGCTGGACAGAGGAAACAAAACAAACGAGGAAATGCTGGCGATATTTTTGGAAAACAGAATACTTGTGGATATGATTCTGCAGATTAAGAAGAACTGGATTGAGCACGTAGTGAGAAAAAAAATATTCATGAGAGAAATACTAGAGGGAAGAATGGAGGGCGAGAGGTCGAGGGGAAGGAAGAGAATCGGAATGATAGATGAATGCTAGGTAACGATAAATACTAGGAATACTACGAAATCAAATACTAGGTGATAGATAAGTACTAGAAATACTAGCAGATATATCTGCTTTGAAGAAAAATCGTATGAAAACATGAAATGAATGGAGGAGGATCGCCATGAGTGGAGAGATCGGATGCCCGAGACCTGCCGCTTGGCAGTGCACTTGAGAGAGAGTTATCATCCGCAGCATCGTTCAGATTTCTCCCACTCTCTTAGAACCTCCTCTTTAGTTTTCTTCTCTGTCCGTCTAATAAGATGATGCCCATGACCCCGTTAATCGGATTGTGTCGGAGGCTTGGCGCCCTCGATTCGCGTACGTCGAGCGCTCACTTTTAGAGCTTGTAGTACGTTTGTTCTCCGCTCTCAATGATCGTACGCCTTGAGGTCCTGTCCTTCATCTTTTTATCTGATGCAACCGTGTCAGAAATTTGAGCACGCTCTGCCGCACTGAACACCCATTGCCGAGTTTTCGTAAGTTTTTTTGACATCTCGAAATAATTTCTTAGTTTCTTAACAGCGATCTGGGGAGCTATCATTTCGCCCCCCAAAATTTAACGCTAGAAATTAAACATCTTAAATTTTAGTTTTTCAGTGTCAAAATAAATGTTCTCTCTTAGTTTTGCATTTGGGTGTGCCAAAAATGCAAATTGATTCCTTTGAGGTCTGGTGGCAAAGAATTTGGCTGAATCACGACGGGCCATGGGAGAGGGCAAGTAGCCCTCTCAATGCTAGCGTTAGGGCGTCTGGGGGCCTGTGGTACTCTATGTGCATCCCCGAAAAATCACTTTTAGGCCTCCAAAATATTCATTCTACCTCTTAACGACTTGTTCTCTATGGGGCCCGTCCAGAGCCGTCGGCTCCGAGGGTGCGGGGGCGTGGTAGGCAACGCAAATGGGGGGGCGTGGTGGGGCCTTACAATGACCCTGAGCCCTCTCTTTTGAAAATTTATACAGTGGTCCAAGATGATTCTTGAAGTAATTCTAGTTCCTCCAAGTAGTATACAGTGTGTGAAATTAAAAGGCACTGTAAACAGTTTAGTGATCATATAGGCTATGTATTTGGATCGTAATATTTTCTGAAATTGAAATTCAATCTAATTATTGACAATAATAATGCCCTTACATTACTTTCAAAATATTAAGCTAACGGATTCCTGTTGTATGCAAGTGGCAACGTGACTGCTGGCTCTGAGACGCTTGTAGAAAATTCTTCAGTGTTCCACCCTAGCCGATCGTCGGCCCTTCTCTTCATCTCTGCATACGATTCCTTCCAAGCAGGTCGTCTATCATCCCAATGCGTGGAGTTCCCGATCTTCTCTTCCCCTCCATTCTTCCCTCCATCATATCTGTGAACATATCTCCATCATATCTCGCTCTCATATATCTCCTCTCATTGCATGTTCAATCCAGTTTTTTCCTCTTCTCGCCATCACTTCTATCTTAGTCCAATTCCATCTTAGTCCCCAATATTTAACGCTACAATGAAACATTTTGAATTTCAATTATTCAGTATCAAAATTAAATGTTCTCTCTTAATTTTGTCAATTGAATCAGCCATAAATGCAAATTGATTCCTTTGAGGTCTGATGGTAGAGAAGGTGACTGAATCACGACGAACCCTCCCCACGCGCCTCAACACTTCTTCAGTCGCTATCTTTTCTGTCAAGTTAATCCACCCCAACTGCTCCATACCCACATTTCAAGCGCTTCTAGTCTTCTTGTGTCCTCGTTCTTAAGTGTCCAAGTTTTAGCGTATCGTGCCAGAGACCAAACCACCGCTTTCACTTTCCTGCTTTCACCACCTCTTTCACTTCTTTTTCACTTTCCTGCTGAGCCCTTTAGTCAAGAGCTCCTTTCTAAGAGCATCATTGGTCAGCATCATTGCTAAGAGCATCATTGGTCATTCCTATCCTTGTCCTAAGTCTGCTTTAATTTTCCATCCTCCCTAATAGGCGCTCCAAGATATTTGAACTTGTTGACCTGCTCAACTTTTTTCCCGTGTATGAAAATGTTAGTAGATCTGCTTCTTTAGGATATTTTCATCACCTTTGTTTTTTCACATTTATTATATGTTTTTGCTGTATAATTTTATTTATTCAGTATCAATTGCAACAATTTTTCAGTGTTCCAATCATTCCTTGATAATTCGTAAAATAGAATGTCTTTTAACTGATCTCTCTCGTCAGTGCGCTTAAAATATGCAGGTCCTCGGTGTCCAAACGCTTTACCCTAGCCTATCTTCGGCTCTTCTCTGCATATCCGCATACGATTCCTTCTTAAGCAGGCCACGTACCATTCTGATACGTGGCCTTCCCGGTTTTCTCTTGACCTCCATTTTCCCTCCATCTCATCTCTCAACAATCTTTCTCCTCTCAATACATATCCAATACAATTCTTCTTTCTTCTGACTATCGCTTCCACCATAATCCTTGTTTCCCCCACTCTCCTCAACACTTCTTCATTCAGTATCTTCTCTGTCCAGCTAGCCTACTCGTCTCCATTCTTCTCCATACCCACATTTCAAATGATTCTATTCTTCTTATGTCCTCCTTCTTGAGTGTTCAAGTTTTGATGCAGTGTAGTGCCATAGACCAAACCACTGACTTCACAATCCTCTTTTCACTTTCCTGCTGAACTTTCAATGTTTCAAACCTTCAATGCTGACCCCTTTGGCCAACAGCTCCTTTCTCTTCTAAAAGCATTATTGGCCATTCCTATCCTCGTCCAGATGTACAGTATGCTTCACATCTTCCATCCTCCGCAATCCATGCTCCAACATATTTGAACTTGGTGACCTGTTCACTTTCTTCCCGTCTATGACAATGGTAATAGCCTAGCTCCTCCACTTTTTGATATTTTCATTATCTTTTGTTTTCTTCACATTTATCTTGCTATCATATGTTTTTGCTACATCATTTAATTTATCGAGTGTGCAATTACAACTCTTTTCCAGTGTTCGCAACCATTCCTTGATCAGCTCCAAATCGGATCTATTTCAACTGATAGCTTCCAACTTTGACCCCTTCATCTACAACTGATAGCCTCCCACTTTGGCCCTTCATCTACACCCTCCAATGCCTCCGCCATGGACTTTTCATGCGTCGTAGCGAGAACAATAGCGGAGAAAGAAAACATCATTGTCTCACCCCTCTTCCTATCATTCCCGGTTCTGAGTATTCATCATGTACTTTAAGAATAACTACAGCGAGAACAATAGCTTGTACAGAATATTGCGTGTGAATGCGCGCGCATGGCGGCGCTGGTGCAGAAAGTTGCTTGTGAATGTTTTAACTGATAGCCTCCCACTTTTACCCATTCATCTACACCCTCCATAATGATTGGTTCTTCTATCATCACCTATACGTATACAAGCGACAACAATAGCTTGTACATAATATTGCGTGTGAAGGCTCACACGACGGCGCTTGTGCGGACTGTTGCTTGTGAATGCTTGCATGGCGGCGCTTGTGCAGAATATTGCTTGTGAATGCCACACTCGGTAACACGTGCAGGGCACGCACGGCCATGCACGATCGTCATCGACCGCGGCGATCTGTTTTAATTCTCGCGACTCCCCGAGCGCCGCCCACACTACTCGCCGACAAGCCGAAGGGTATTGGCGGGAGATTCTTGAATCGATCCGTAAACTCAGCACCTACGCTCTACCGCTACCATTCAAGGCTTAACCGGGTTTAATCGGGTTAGGTTTTATTAGAAGACGCGGGTGGAATATTTCAGAGTTGCAGTCGAGGCATCGCCTGCAGCGCAGTGTAGTTGCTATGCCTGTTGCTGGGTATTAAAATACACATTAATTGCTGTTGTGCTACTGTTGCTGTGCTGTGTAATTGTGCTAAGCTACTAAACATCAACTACAGCATGAAGTAAAGCATCAGGTGATGAAGCTCTCCACAGCTTCATCCACAGCATTCGAATAGAAAACACGTTTCATTGCACGCCAAATCAAACTTCACACAGGCGCCAACATTCTTGCGCCTTACGGCTTAAATCCAGTCCAACTTCAGGCAACTCTAAACAAAACTTAGCCCCATCTTATCCATAATTTCTCCGCTATCCCTAACCTCAAATTAATTTTGAGAATTGTTTAGTAACAATTTGGTGGCGTTAGATCTATAGACTTTGACTGCTTTCGGACGACTAGAAGCTGATACGCCGAATCGCAAATCATGGAATGCTTAGCGTGAATTTTAGAAGCGTCTAAACAGAGTGTCTCGCTGCAATTTAGGCCGCAATTAGGCTGCAATCTGCCGTAAACCTAATAATATTACAACAATGCAAATGTAATATATTGGCTGGATAACGAAACAATGCAGTTTCGAACGTCTTGGCACATCGCGCCACACGCGAGAATGGAATCTGCGCCAACCCATCTTGCCTCTTTCAGGTGGAGCTTTTAGTTTGAAGAATTTAAAATTAGTGGACACTTTAATTGACCGTTAACCTTTAACGCTCACTGCGCTCAATCGTGTCAATCTGGGGCGTAGTGCTTAACACTCACAGCGCTCAATCGTGACGCTTCTAGAGTACAGTCATGCAGAGGCTTCTCCTGTAGCTGGCTGACTGTGAATGGCTTAGCGTACAATTACATATCGATTGATCCAAATTAAGCTTAGATGCTGAGTCATCTATAGCTACTTCAAGCTTATTTTTAGCAGCAGTATTGACTGAGCTGCAGTTTTGAACAGATAAGTTCAATATCTTTGACGTTACTAAAAACCTTGCTGTGAGCTTCATTATCATCCCATCTTAATGATTTTTGCAGCAAAATACGTGAAATAAAATTGCTAACTTTTTTGCGCTCACAGTTCTTAATCTTGAAAACTTTATCATTGAAATGTTGCGAAACTAACTTATTCGGCCTGATATAAATTTCAGGTCCTACAATTTTTTTTTCCAAAAAACCTTACGATTCAGTCCCTTGTGCTGTTCAAGTCTAGCAGGTGAGTGCAAATTTCATATTTTTAGCTCTCATAGGAGCCGAGATTCAGACTTTTGAATAACAGTAGTGTGTCGTAAAAACCAGCAAAAAGTCCGGTTTTCTTAGGATAACAGCCACTAACATAGCTGGTTATTAGGCCATGGTTACCGTTAATGGCTGTGAGAAGTAGAGTTAAATCAGAATTTTGATTTAACGGTCATTTAAAAAATCAACGTATTTTAAGTTCTTCAAAAAAAACCGCTCCGCCCAGTTGCTCACCCCGTAACCCGAACGTAACCCTAACCCAACACTAAACCCTAACCGTCCAATCGACTCTAACTTAACCCTAGCCCCTAACCGCAACCAGCCTAACCTAACCGCTGTCAACACTAACTTCTAACTTAACCCTAATCTCTAGCGCTAACCCATAACCAAACCCTATCCTAAACCCTGACACTAACCCTAACGCTCGACCCCTAACGCTCGACCCCATACGCTAGCCCTAATCCTAACGCAGCCCTAACCCTAATTCGCTAACCCAAACGGGGAATTTACGAGAGATTATTAAACATTTGCGAGAAATCATCGAATCGCGACAGCTGTGTAAATCCGTAACATGAAAGTCTCAACTTATTTTAAGTTCTTTAAAAAAACTGCTTCATCTGAAATAGTCAAGATGGATTGGCACAGATTCTATTCTCGCGCGCGCGCCTCGTGGTTTGTGCTCAGGGTGACGCACAGCTGCTGCGAGTGAAGTACGCCGCTGCCCCTGTTTGCTTCCAGTTATCGATGCGATTCTCCTTCAACTTTGCGACTGCGACGATAAAAGAGATTCTTCGTGAGTAAACACGGTCTCTGCATCATCGCAATGCCGACACCGCATTATCTGCGAGCGTGTTTGCAACCAGCGGTGAGATATTGAGATCAACAGATATCTCAGGTTCAAAGCTAGCAGCCTCATAAGACGGAAAACCTAAGATTACCCTACGTATGAGAATGCTGCCGAAGTTTCTGCCTTGTTTTATCGTAATTATATCACGAAATAATATTTTTTACAGGTACACATCAATTAATATGTTTTATATCCAAATTTCCAAATTATCAACTGGTTACAAATATGCTCGGGCGTTGCTCAGCAACTACTGACGGAATATTGAGTCTGATTCTATATATGTACAACGACAACAACGACAAAACAACGATAACAACAACGACAACAACAACGACCTTTGAGACGGTTTACCATAAATAACAGCTATCTTCAAATTCATTCCAAAGACGCAATAGTTCTACGGCATTAGCCTGCTGCAAGTGCATATAAGCCACATGGGCAGAGTTTATTTCTGGAGGCGTGGTACGCCTAAAACAAGGTTTTTAAAAACGAAACGCGAATTCGGTATATCGGTATAGTTAGGCCTAAATTGATGAGTAGTTATAGTTACCATGGTTTAGAAGTGACAATGACTGTTAAGAACGGCTTTGAAAATTTATGCTAACACCCCCCCGTCCCCCCCCCCGTGCCCCCGCCCCCCCGTCGAGCGATATCATCGCGCTACGCCTGTTTTCAAAGGCTTAGGCGTAAGATCACGCCTATTTTATGAGAAGGATGTGTAAGGAGGTTTGGTGGTAACACTGCGTAATGGCATGTTTATTTTTTTGAATTTCTTCAAAAAATTATTAAATCTATTCTCAAATTAACCTACAAACAAAGCAATGGCGGCCTTCAGAGAGTGAGCGGGGGATCTTTTGCTACCTCGCACAAAAAACCATCTGTAGGCCGCAAGACAATTACAGACCATTACAAGTTATTGCAAGGGATTTGAATACTGATCTGTTAGAAGTCGAGGTTCATGCCCAAACAGGTGAATTTCTTAACAGTCTGACATCTCATTCTTTCATCCCTACTATTTTCTACTCGACTAGAATTACTGGCACCTCGGCTACATTGATTGATAATATTTTTTTTAACAGTATTGATCATAACTTTGAAACCGCCATTGTCTATAGCGATATTTCGAATCATCTTCCTGTTGCGATTCGTATCAATTTAAAACGTAGTCCCCAATTTGTTAATAAAAGAACATAGTTTATCGCAAAAAAAGAACATACACATACCGGAAAGCATTGAGTTGTTTACAAACAAACTTGATACTGCTGATTGGAATCATGTCTATGCAGAGGAAACTAATACTGCAAATCCCAGTAAATATTATGCTTTTAAAAAAGATAGTTATTCATCCTTATTTGAGGCGATATTTCTCATTCAAAATATCACATTTAAAAATACGCATTCACCTCGCAAATGCTGGATAACTAATGGCCTCATTAAATAATGCAATCGTCGATCCAGTTTATATAAGCGGTTTAAAATCAAACCAGCAACAGTAAATGAAAATAGGTCTCTAGTTTATCGCAATAAATTAAACTCACTTTTGAGAAATGCAAAAAAAGATTATAGGAATGAATTGAATTCTTTGCTGGTAATTTAGGTAAAACCTGGAAAGTGCTTAATATTATTCTTAACAAAAATAAAACATCTTGTTCAGTTGACAAATTTGGAAATGATGTTGGTAATTTTATCACTGATCCTAAAGATATAGTAAAGTATTTCAATTATTTTTTGTGAATATTGGTGACAGACTTGCGAGTGATATTCCAGTTGCGTCAAATAATTTTGAATCTTATCTCAAAGGCTCTTTCGTTGACTCATTTGCATCGCATTGCATCAATCCTGATGAAATGGTTAAAGTTGTACATGGATTTGATAATAAGCATAGCTATGGTGTATATTTAATACCCGTCAGTATTGTGAAAGCGTGCATTTGCCTGATCGCGGACGTTCTATCTTGTGTTATAAATAGTTCATTCTCCGTTGGATGTTTTCCTGATGATCTAAAAATAGCCAAGGTTTATCCTGTCTTTTAGGGGTGGTTCTAAGAGTTCTTTTTCAAATTATAGAGCTATCTTCGTACTGCCTAGTTTCTCAAAAGTATTTGAAAGGATCGTATACAATCGACTTGAGTCCTATATATATTCAAAAAAAAACTTATCAGCAAACAATATGGATTTTGACATCTGCGCTCGACTTACATGGCAATATTAGATATGTGTGATAAAGTTAGTGAATCTATTGATAAACGTGAGGTCTCCATTGGTGTGTTTATCGATTTATCTAAACATTCGACACCTTGAATCATGAAATATTGTTGAGTAAACTTGAATACCACGGAATTCGTGGAGTGCCTTTGAAATGGTCTAAAGACTACCTAACAAATAGAAATCAATTTTTTTTTTCAATAATACAGCCTCGCAAATGCTACCTATAACTTGTGGAGTACTGTATATCGGCACCCCCTGACGAGAAGGCCCGCGACGCTCCAGTGGGTTGCTGCTCGGATCATCCCGTCCAGCGCCAGAGGCGGGAGATCTGGTAGGCCGGGCGGCCTCCTCGCGGGTGTCAGGATTGTGCCATGCAGCGGCCGAAGTGCCATCATGCGCCGGGGTGGACATGGCGTCGCCTATGGTGTGTGGCAGAAAGGGGTGGTAGGCAGTCTGTCAGTCGAGGCCTAAACTGATTTCGGAGTACCAAATATCACTATTTACAATCCTCTGCGTCGGTATACCAAATAAATCTGATTTCCTAAATAAGCGAGGCATGTGGTGAAATTCAGGCCCCTCATCGCAAGCTGCATGATCTTGCTGAATGTCGACCCTGCATTACATAGATCCATTGTAATCCTTCGGAAACTGAAGCTCCCTGACCTTGTGATAAAGCTGGTTTTGTCGGCATCAGCGGGGTCCATGCGGACCTAGAAATATCTGGATGTCAGGTCGAATGTAGAAAGGTAGCGGCTGCCGGCCAACGCCTCCAGGCATGCGTCAATCCTTGGTAGCGGGTATGCATCCTTTCTCGTTACCACGTTCAGTCCTCGTAGGTCCACGCAAAGGCGATAACTGCCGTCTTTCTTTTCACCATCACTATATTTGATGCCCAGGGACTGTTAGAGGGTTCGACTATTCCAGCCCGTACCATGTGATCAACTTGGTCGTCGATGATCTGCAACATGTGTCTCGGATGTCGTCGCAGGGCCTGCGGCACTGGGGCGCTGCTTCCCGTATCAATAGAATGCATCCCTAGTGTCGTTTCACCGAGGTCGTATTCGTTCTTCGAGAAGACGTCACTGAACTCGTGCAAACGTTCTCTGATTTTCACCTCTTCCACCGGTGTCACTTCAGCCGACATCTTTTCCATTAAGGGTTCCAACTCGTACCCCGTGGTTGCTGATCGTTGCAAATCTGGCAGTTCCCCTGTGTCTTCGTTCCCGTTACCTTTCAGAACTCATCAGCTTCAACATCCTCGTTCACGTTCCTGCACTGCACCCGTACCTGGGCATGTCTGATCCCAAGTTCTTGCACTCCCACCGGTGAGAGTTCGGACAGATCGCTCTCCGCTGACGCGGCAATTCGGTCCTTGGTGACGTTCATAACCCGCACTGGGATTTTTGTTTCAGACGGTCTGGCAGGAGAGATCGGGCGACACACAGCCCATCACGTATTTCACCTGGTTCAGTGCACCATCCTGTCCTTTCGGTCTCGCACAGACCCTGCAGCTCCACCCTGCCTTCGATGACACTCTCACTCCAAGCTGAGATCATAACTCGTCGGACTGCGACTACGCGTCGTATCATCTTGCAGGTAGATGCTTTCGCCACTAGAGGGTATCTCTTTCCTTTGATAGTTACGACGTCTCTTTCAAAACACCAGCCTCATCCATGCTTCCCCAACCAGTCTACTCCGAGCATGGGCTCCATGATGTGTTTCGTCATCAATGCGTCTACTTCGAGCGTCAAGCCGTCCAGTTTCAATTCCACGCGTGCTTGGCCCAGCGTTGCTATCTCTGTTGAATTGGCAGCAAACACTTGTGACAAGGCCGCGCTCAGCGTCGTAGACCCAACCATTCGCTTAGGAACTAGGCTGTGTTCACAACCGGTGTCCAGTAAGCATTGCCATGGCTTTTCCCTGTACTCTAGTGTGAGATACACAGGCGCTTTGACATCTCCATCCCTCTCTGACCCATTGGCTTGAACCTTTCCTCTGCCCGCGCCGCGTTTCTCCCGCACATCGTCACTTCCTCTGTTCGAGCACACGCGAACAAAATTACCTTCTCCTTGACAACGGAAGCATCTCAGGGTCTGTCCTTCTGCATCAGAAGTTCCTCGTCGATCATTGACACTCGAGTTACGACTCGGTAAGACCTCCTTGGGTCGCGTTGTTTCTGATTCCTGTCTCGCCACTTCAGACTTTGGTCTGTCCTTATTCGCTTTTTCTCTGCGTGGGCATTGATTGGCCCAACGTGTGGTCTCCTGGCAAATGAAACAATCGCCCGTGCGTTTCTGCTGATTCGCGGCAATTCCTGCCGCAGAGCTCGGCGCAGCTTTTGATCCATCTACCTTGAGTTTTCGATAGTTGTGCACAGTTTTTCCATCACTGACTTTAATCCTCGAATTAAGTCAACATTGCCCTCTGGTCCAACCACTGCCTGCGATTCAATTGCGTCTTTAACGGCTTGGGCCTCAAAATGCCCCCTCCTTTCTTACTGCTGGTGATGTCCTTGCACTATTTTCATGCTCGCACTCCTGCTGTTAGCCTCAAGGACGACGGCTAATCGATATGCCTCGTCGAGATTTTCGGGCATTTTATCTCGCACGCTTTGTTCCAATGACGCGTCCTCCAATGCATCTATACAGGCGTCAGCCGCTACAGTGTCCTTATGTTCGCTGCCTCGTCCTGGATAGGCACTGTGGATGAGTTCTCCAATGGCAATGTAGCGCTCTTGCAAAGACTCTCCTCGCTGACGACGCCGTGCCCTGAGTTGCGCTCTGAAAGACACTTCTCGGCCGCGAGTTGAACCGCTGGTTCAGCTTCTCAACCAGCATTCTATACGAATTGACTCCTTCCTTGCATTCCTTCAGGACTCTGGCTGCACTGCTTTTTAGGCATAGCTTCAACTGCACGAACATATCTTCAGCGTTCCATCTGTTGTATTTGGCGCAAGTTTCAAATTGTTCCATGAACACTTCAATGGAACCATTGCCTTCAAAGTTCTCCGGCCTTGCCGGTTTCCGCCGAGGGCCGTCGTCTCGTGACGAAGGAAACGCAGGAGAGCGTGACCGCTGTCTGCTGCGCCTGGTCTGACCCCGGCTCAGCCCCCCTCGTCCGGATCATCTTGCCCCCATCCGCCCCCGTACCCCCCACGCCCCCCATACCCAGGGTCAGGCCTCGCAGCAGGGTCGAGGCTGGTGGATCGGCGTATGGTCGTTCTTAAATACGACTCAAAGTAAGGCTGCTACTCGCGCCATGCGTCGTTGTCGCAGCCAAGGTCGTACTCATCATTGTTCACACATGGGCGGTAGCCTTGTTGTTCCGTTGTGACGTCACCCCCTGACCTCCAGTCAACACGCCGACCATCAGTTTCATCTCTTCCATATGTCTCATCAACCCTAGTAGCACCTCGCCTTAAATTCTCAAAGTCACCCTGACCCGCTAGCAGAGACATCTCCCGAGGTCTGCGTGATTTTTCCCTAGCGTTCAGTTCTCTCACAGTGTCGGGGACCACCATCCCGCCGTGGCTTGTCCCATAGTGCATAGCATGACTTGACATTACAGTGCCTTGATCATACCCCTTTGACCGTACGGGACTGCCCGTACGCCTACGGGTAATCTTTCGTTCGTACAGGTTACCCGTGCGTCTGGCGTACGGGTTGACGCGCGGGCTGGCGTACGGGTTGCCCGTACTGTTGCCATACGGGTTGGTGCGCGGACTGGTAGCACGGGTGACGTACGGGTTGCCCGTGCGCGTGACGCACGGGTTGGCGTGCGGGCTGATCGTGCAGGTTACACAAGCGTTGCCCATACTCGCACGGCTAGCTTCCCGTACGTCCGGGCGACACCCGAACTCTCGGGCTTCCCGTAAGCTCGGGCGCGCGTTAGGGAGACTGTGAGCGACTGCATATTTTCGTTGGAAAACTCAAAGAGAGGATGAAGGTCTCGGCGATGGCGGGAATGTTCAGACGACTGCTGGACCGTGCCATGTAGACCGCCAGCTCTGGAAGCAGAGGGGGAACGCGAACGCTCTTCAAAATCGTCACCACGAGGAAACTCCTTGCCCTCTCGGCCGCCTCCTTAATCCTCTTGTCCACGCCCGTTCCCCATGTCCCCCACATGAGAGCGCTGCGCCTCCTTCATAAGGTTCGCAAGATTTCTCTTTAGCTGAGAAATTTCTGACCTCGCTCGTCGGATGTCAATGTCCACGCGTTCTTTTCTCAGACCAACGCCAGATCGATCGACGCTAGTAATGAATTCGTCATCTAAAGAGCGCCGGGCACCCGCGCTCATCGGAAGACCCCGCCCATGCATGACCCTCACTCCAACCTCACCCGAAGGGCTTGCGTCGACCATGTGCCCACCTGAATTGCTGCCATTACCCCGGGAGTCCCCCCGACCACTTCCATAAACGAAACCAGTCGCCCCATAACCGTCCTCCACGTCGTCGTCATCTCCGTGACCTTGACCTTGACCCCTGACCCGGTCAGCAGCAACCCCACTGCTGACGCCATTGCAAATCGGCTCCCCTTGACGAGAGGGCCCGCGACGCTCTGGGGACGACAGCAAACAGGGGAAAGGCGCGGAGGGGGGGGCTCACCCCAGACCCCCGAGGACCCCTGGCGCTACAGTACCTCAGGGTTCAATACTGGGGCCGCTACTATTTATTGCGCATGTGAATGACATTGTGAACTGCTCAAATTTGCTACATTTCATTTTGTTTGCAGATGATACAAATTAATTTTACTCGAGTAGTAACTACATAGATCTTATGAGTACGTTTAATGTAGAATTATCTTAGCTATCTGAATGGTGTCGGGCCAATAGACTTCTCTTAATGCAACAAAAACTAACTACATACTATTTGGCACACATCGAAGATGTTTATCTGACACTAATTTTGTAATCAGTATTAATGGAAGTGTGATTGAACGT
This sequence comes from Chamaedrilus cognettii, assembly GCA_034695025.1. NCBI lineage: Eukaryota > Metazoa > Annelida > Clitellata > Enchytraeida > Enchytraeidae > Chamaedrilus > Chamaedrilus cognettii. The sequence continues at coordinate 23,649 of JAQIWG010001503.1, forward strand.
GTCGTTTCAACTAAATTTCTGGTTGTATATAGAGACCAAGACCTAAATTGAAACAACATACTGCCCAGATTGCGAACAAAATTTCGAAGAGTCTTGGAATACTAAAACGCGTTAAATGCATTCTACCTAGAATTTCACTGATTACATTGTACCGCACTAAATTCAATCATATTAAATTTTATTTATATTATATGGGGAGGGGCAAGTCTGTTGGCCCTTAGTAAGTCTACTAAGGGCCAACATAATATGTTTACAAAAGCGTGCACTACGAATAATAACCTGTTCCTATTTTCGTTCGCCTAGTAACCCACTATTTAAAAAACTTGCTGTTTTGAAACAACAAGATATTCGTAAGTATCAGATATTGATGTTCATGTATAAATTCAGATGTAAACTTCTACCAAATTGTTGTATGCATTACTTGCAACTATCAGCAAATGATGGTAGATATAACTTGAGGCAACAACCTACTTTTGTTAGGCTAAATTTTCGTACTCTTTTGAGAAAGAAGTTTATCTCTGTTACTGGTCCAGAAATGTGGGACGGCTTGCCTGACTCTGT
>JAQIWG010001504.1:0-24209 GCA_034695025.1 Chamaedrilus cognettii
AAATAATTAAATATTTGACCTTAATTGCAATAAATAATTTAATCTCCATTGTTTTTTAGATTTAGTCTAATACTGTCGCACCTATATAAATTTCGTTTTTTAAACCAAGGCATATTGGTTTTTTGTTTTAATTGTTTTATTGCCTGCTTTTGTATAGACAAATGAGATGCTGACAAGTTCGATATAAAATGTACTTTTTCATGTTACTTAATGGCAAAATAAATATCCTGAAACAAAACCTACTGCTTTTACATAAAACGTCACACATAAAACATCAGTCCCTATAAAAGAACAAATGTAAAAAAGACTGTACATACTCTGAATAGTAATAAATAAATAAACAAATTTATATCTTTATTAGTCTCGGCACAATGTAAGTTTTTATCAAAATGCCAAATGGTGGTGGCTGAAACAGTCACGTAGTCTTGTGACGTCATCGACAATTAATTGCCCATACGCAGCTCGGTACCAGTCTACAGTGTGACCTCTGAAATTAGAAAAACAAAACGGTGATAACTATGAGTGGCTTCAGTGATCAATGAACTAATAAAGATTATTGTACAGGGTGTGGCAAAAAAATGGCCTCCTAGCAGATTCGCTAAAACTCAAGCCCAAAACTGATATTTTTTCTTCATCTCTTCAGGGATTGTAGCTGAGATAATTTTGAGCAAGTTCTGAAAATTTCACTTGAAAATCTGATTCATTAAAAAATTATGAAACTTACCAAAAAAGTGAAAAAGTCGTTTTAACCAACACGAAAATGCCTGCAATTAGCATTTTTTTGTCTTTCAGTCGCAGCGCTTTGAATCACTGAGGATAAACAAGAAGTCCTGAAAGGAGTCGACTGCTTTAGTCAACAACAATGTTGATATATTCTGTATTCGCCATCTGCTCTGATGAATGCTTAGTATCTCCTTCAGCATGCATGCATGCCTTTGTTGACGGGCTGCTGCAGCGCAAGTCAGTCAAGTCGCGCACTGGTTCGTTTTCAGTTCCGCCATTGTCTTCAGCATGGGTCTGTGGGCCTGGCACTTTACATGCATCACCCCTCCCCCCCCCCTTTTATGGTAGTCTGGCAAAATAGGTCCTGCCAGTTTAGCGACGAATTTCGGTGATCGGCAGGCATCAAAATGCTATTTGCAGTCATCAGTTAAAACGATTTTAAACATTTTTTGGTACATGTTTCATAACTTTTGAATGCAAGCAGATTTTCAAGTGAAATTGTCAGAACTTGTGTCAAATTATCTCCGCAACAATCCTTGAAAAGATGAAAAAAAATATCAATTTTTGGCTTGAGTTATCGTGAATCTGCTAGGGGTTTTTTTTTCCGCACCCTGTATTTTAATAAGGAAAAGTAGATTATGAAGATTATCAGACATTGATCAAAAAAAGTTTTACCCCTGCAAGCCGGGGAACAAAGAATTGACTTACAGCCCAGGGCAACCGTAAAAGGTGACTAACGAATGGAGAGCGATTCTGTGCGTGTCCCTCCGCACAAAACCAGGCTGTAATAGTCTTCGTTACTACACACCATCCTTAAAATTTTCCCCGCCCCAAACAAACATGCAATGTTTCAATGCAACGTACCTTAGATCGACACGAGAGACGTGCTCGACACGCGATTGGCCAGGACCGCATGGCTCGACAAGCCAATGGGAAGCGAAGACAGTTGCGCGAGCGGTGCACGGGGGCGCGTGCACAGCAGGGTGCAGCGTGGAGGTACAGACAAGTGCACAGGCGCCACGTGGCAAATCTGACCTCCAGCATCTGGGGATAAGCACAGAATTCAGACTATTATAAACCTAGACAGAAAGTAATTCTTGGAGAACGGCACACAAAGAGGAGATCCTCAACAAAAGCAAAAAGACGAAAATTTGTGTAGCCTACATGGTGGTATCATTGGTTCGTTGTTAAAATCAGTGAAAAGTAGCTTGATTTCAGAGGATCAGTAGACAAAGACATTCACCAACAGTTTAAATTGTTAAGGTCTATGCCGCCACTATGCCACCATGATTACAATTCCCTTCTTGAGTGCCGTAAGTCTATGCGTCTGTAGCTAAACAGTTGATCTAGCGGGCCATTCTAGGTTTATTATGTCCAAATACTTTAGGGTTTATAACCAAATATCGAGAAAACTTCACTTCACTGCTTCAAGATCAGAAATTCATGTAGAGTATTACTACTTGAGAATAAAATTGAAGCCTTCGATGAATTACATATAGCGGTACCTAAATTCACAGAATTCCTTCAATTCATCTGCTTCGTTTCCACCGATATTCACAACCGAATGGATGACGTCACAGTTTTCACTTGGTTCGTCGACGACATGCCAGCGGATTAACTTCTTATTCCATAGATGGCGCTCGTTGCGAATGAGCGACAACACCCGCCATGACTCTGCCCTAATTTTCACACTGCAGCGCCACATAGGGAGACACTCGTTATCGCAAATGTCCTTGACCCACAACGTGAAGTCACTGGAGTCACTTTTGAGAATCCAATCGGTGTGCTCCTAGGAAACAATGCAGAAATAAGGTTTACAGTTTTTACTCGCATGGAACAAACAAGCGGTCAGAATATAAAGCGCACCGTATCTTAAAACATTATTGTTGTCATTTCCCAAATTCAATACCGGTAATTAGCACAAATTTTTATGTTAATTATTTTGCCAACTAAAATTAATGATGCTACAAAATGCATTTAGCATTTTAATGGTGCATTCATTGAGGTCTTCAAAATTATAGCAAACATTTATTTGGTTACTGAAATTTATTTCTGCGCATACGAGTGAATTATAACAAGACAAAATACAACCAAATAACGCTACATCCTGCATGTATTTTAGAAATTATTCAATGAACCAGAAAAGGAACGCTAAATAGAAAGTGATTGAAGATGAAGATTACAAATTCAGCCAAACCTTCAGAGTCATATCCAGACAGAACTGAATATACGAATTGGCGTGCGCTCTGGTGAGGTCATCGTTAACCGAGCTGACTCTTTGTCGAAGGTCTTGCAACCCAACAAACGATGACATTTCCACAAACTTCCAGCAATCATCGGGTACCTAACAAATCGAGCATACCGTCTGTTTGACTTCTGAATGTAATCAGGTGAATCAGGTCATATGGTAAGCATGAAAAGATAAAAAATTACAATACACAATAAATTAGTACTGCATCAAGCCAATCAATGAAACGCATTACTAAACCAATGTTGCCAACTTGCAATATCCATAAACCATTCACGTAGTGGTAGTTTTGCGCGTTTAAGGACCGTGTGTAGTAATAAAGACTTGAGACCAGTTCAATTGTTCAAGAAAAGCAAAAAAAAACGTTTTCCCTTCTTTAGTCGCCTTTAATGACTCGTACGAGGAAACTCTGGGTTGCAAGCCAATTCTTTGTTCCCCGGCTCGCAGGGGGTCCTAGAAATTTTACACTACATAGTCTACCAATTTTAGCCAGTATATAATTAAATATATAAATGCTAAAACTACATAGTCTAGAAATTTGAGAGAAATCGCCTTCTCTACCTGAAATATTGTTTTCCCGTGCTCGATGAGGTACTTGACACAGGCCAATGCTGCCTTGTAGTCCCAAAGTTTGGTTTGACCGCCACTGTCGCCATCCGATCTCTTCGCCTGCAATGGACTCTCCGATCCCATCGCAGATCCTGCTGAGGGAAGATTCGGGGGTCGGAAGAACGATGGAAGAAAGCAAACGGCCAGATTGCTCGCCGTCATCTGTACAAACAGCGACCGAAAACGTTAGCATGCTCAATTTTTCAGAAAAATGAGACATAGGCTATGCTACAGATAATAATCATCACTTTTGACGTCCATTCTAATGCATGACAGCAAGCCTGTAACCCCATGTCCGTGTCAACACAGGTCAGACGATTACATTGCAGCTGGGTTTTTACAACCGTATGCCCTTCCCGTCGCCAACCAGAATAATAAATTATCCTGGATGATAACTATCAGCTAGCGACACTTGCGTGTTTAACAGCTTTGCCAAGGGCCTGTAACGCATGGCTTCATTATTTGCCATCGCCGGGACTTAAACCCAGGTCTCTGGATTCCCAGTCCGATGCCTAAACCACTACACACCACAGCGCTTCGCTTATGAGACGCTGTGGTGTGCATAAGATACAGATGAACCTGGATGAAGCCGATTTACGAAACCTGAAGCTGAATAAAAATTGTGAGGAAATATTGTATTGAAAATGAAAATAAGCTGAAAAGTTTATGATTTTTCAGGTTTAAGGATCATGTGTAGTAACAAAGACTTACAATCCGGTTTAGTGCCTCGTGGCCAAGCGAAGAACCGCTCCCCCTTCTCCAGTCCCCTCTTACGACAAGCTCGGAAGTTTTGGATATCAGTCAACCAATTCTTAGTTCTCCCGTCTGTAGGGGTGTGACAAACCTATCCAAAGTTTTGAGTACGGTACCTGTACCGTAAGTAAAGATTCAGCAGTTTACATCAAACATTTAATAAATTGTTGACAACAAATAGCGTAAACCGTTAACAATATAACAAAATCCAAGTGCAAATTTTAAAAAGTTAGATTCACTCCACCTGATTTTCGGCCGATCGTTCTGAAATATCGTAGAGAAACTCGAGAAGGACTTGAATGGCTTGTCGATGAGCGTCAGGCAGGAGGATCACCGCCCTATGTACTGCGGTCAGCCATACCTTCGCAGGCATTGCTGAAACAATGCAACGAGCATAGATTAATCTATTAGTATATAAATAAGTTAATGTTTACTATTTATATTTAAATTTGCAACTAAGCAGCATACGTTCAGATTCAAAACATTGCTTGTGGTCGTTTATATTGTTTCTAACTGCTTACACGTATTTAGTAAGCATTTAGTAACAAAAAATTGATTGCAGTTACGAGGGAGCACTAATTTTTGATTCAACCGAGATGACAATTGATTCAGTACAACGTGAATACACATTTTAAATGCCGACTTTGTACTGTAAACACTGCATTCTTAATGAAAACAGCCAGCACTAGTAACAAAAAGAAAAAGAATAAAAACTTAAATGGATAACAACCTATTAATCTTTTTTTTTTATAAAAAAAAATTGAATAAATATCTATAAGCTATGTAAAATGTAGGTGTGAAATTTCAGACGTGTCGCAACGTTTCAACGCACTTCACACTCCACTTGCACCCCGTGCAGGTCAGGATATATAAAAATTGATTTGCAGCCCAGAGCCCTCCAAGCGAGTCGTAAAAGGCGACTAAAGGGGGAGTGGCGCAACCAAACCCCCAATCCTATCAATAGTACCAAGAAAGATGGTGAGGAAGAGTGGAGAAAGCACATCGGTGAGCAGACACTCGGGCAGTTCGCGGTAGTAGCGCTTGAGCGCGTCCGCCACGTCGTACAAGTCAAATGAACATAAATCCACCGCTGCGCCTGTAATATCAATTTCAAAGAAAACCATGAACTTCAACTTCACTACTGCACTCCACTCTAATGGATGATTATATGTAGGGTTGACAAACCACCTTTAGACCACCTTTGCCAAGGGTGCACGAAGTGACTCGATAATCTTTGCCGCGACCGGGATTCAAACCGACGCGCTGGTCGAGCCTGTAATTCAAGCTCCGCGACTTAGACCATTCGGCCAAAATGCTTCTTATAGCATAATTATCTTAATAGAAATCATTAAATTTCTTTTTTACGATTAAGTGTTATTCGTCTAATGCCTTATTGCAGGCCTTTTGGTCTTTTGGAGGGTGATCTTCTTTTGCTTAACTTTGTTGCTTTGCACGGTGCGTTGATTGAGTTATATTCTATTTGTGTACTAAAGCAATCAATATGAAAATTTCTTTTATATTGGCAATTAAATATAACTGTATTGCATATTCAAAATGAATTGGTTGCCTTAAGAAAAAGACTTAAAAAAATTGACAATTAAACTAATTTGATTTTTCTAATATAGGCCACATTGATCTATGTATTTTAAAATGAATAAAAATATGGAATATAAATAAATAAATAAATGTGAAATTACATATATTAATGCATACAATAAACTTAAGTTAAAAATGTTTTAATCAAAAATGAAGCAGCGCTTATCCAGCTCATTTTTGCAATCACAGCTTCAACGAAAGCCAAAACAAGATTGAATTTCAATATTACCACTATCGATCTGGTCCTGCAGCTGCTGTATCCTTGACTTGATTCCCGACTTCCGGAACAATCCGCTCGCGTCCATGGCAACGGTGCGCAGGTGTCGGATAGCGTGCGCGATGTCACGTGACACAGAGCAGCCGTCACGTTCCAGTAGATCGCAAAGTGCCACGCCAAACACTTTTGTGTCGGTGTCATTGGCGTCATGGAATGATTTGCACGGAGTAGATCTTGAAGCTCTGTAACACATGGGCCTAAACCAGTACTGAGCAGGATTAAGTTTAACGCTTACACACCATATACAGCCTTATGCCTACTGCTTCTAAAACACGCAACAATACAGGTAACTATAACAACCGCGTTAGCCTACACCATCGTAGTTGATCTTCATGCGTAATGCTACGCCTGCTGCTTCAATTTACGAGTAAAATTGCATCTAATCATCATCTTTGGCGCACTATGCCTGCTAATTTAACCATGGTAATGAGTTGAGCATACAACATCGTATATTTGAATGTACGAGTTGAAATATAGTACTTTATCAAAATTCCTGTAAAGTCAGTATTCCTAGGGGCCATTATGTGCTAAGATGCAAAAACTGCCAAAATAACATGCAGTAAAAATTTCATGCTTACAGTATAACTTCGATATAAACATAGAAACAAGCGATCAAGCAGACACGTAATAGCGTGCATCTAAACGCTATACTGTTATTTACTGTAAAACATGAAATTTTCAAGAGAAAGTAAATACTAACAAATTTAGATCTAAATTGAGAAAATAAAAGCATAAGCTATACTTTAATAATGGGCATAAGTATAATGTGTAGTCCTCAAAAACATGAAAATTAAGTGCAGCTAAACTTCTAGGAGGCTAAATTGCCAAAATAACATGCAGCTAAAATTTCATCTTTTACGGTATTAGATACATTGTCTGAGGAAATGGAGTTAAATCTGTTCCATTTGATTAATTTATTACATCAATTTTCTATGGTAATTCTGACGCACCAGCAACAAAAGCTACAACACAAAAATCTGATCATCCACCTGAGGATCATCCTTTCAATATTGGCATAAATCCTTATCAAACCTGCACACGATCGATATTAGCATAAACATTAACATAAGTATAGAATAAATCCAGGAAGCCTACTAACATCAGACAGGCCACATCGCAGCGCGCCGCCGCCGCGCAATGTTGATCAATGAGAGCTGTCAGTTTGAGCGTGCTCAGTTTTCTCAAGGCCGTCAGCTGCTTCGCATGCAGTCTGTTCAACTTTCTCCACTCATCAGCGCCGGGCACGGCAACGCACTCGTTCCACTCTACGCTCGAGTCGCTGCAATGCAAGACGGAGGCAACGGGAATATTTAATACTCAAACGTGTTACTTCAAAGCGTGTCAGATTAGTACTAGTAACGAGAGTTAATCTTTGCCATGGTAAAACAGGCGTAGTGTTACGCCTGCTCGTTTTAAAACAGGTGTAGTGCTCAGCCTTAAAAAACCGTGTAGACCTGCAGTTGCTACATGTAGTTGATGTTCATGGTTAATGGTATCTTACAAATCAGACTGCACTATTTGTAACAGCCAGCGAGCCAACGATCACTTCGCATGTTAAACTTAACCCTGCAAATAATCACGTGCACATCAAACTCTTCAACTTAATAGAAGAAAAATATTCATTCCAATGCAATTGAAGAGCAGCAAATGATAGCATTTTAAGAAAAAAAGCCCATCGTAACAAGTAGCAGTGAATGTATACCTGAATACTGCAGTGGTCATATATACACACATGTATATATATGATGGTGGCTTCAAAGATAAATGATTTTCTATATCTTCTCAAGAAAACACAAAACTCGCAAATGACACACAATCGTCATCCATGAAAAAATATATATCCAGGCACATGCAAAATATGGTTTTGTAAATTAAAGGAAGCATGTGATCTATCATAAGTTCATAGCGTAAGATAACGCTGCAGCCTGTACATAATTGTTGTAATAATTGCATAACTAGCAAAATATAAAAGAACTATTTTGCTTTTATTGTCAAGCGATAAACCACCGTTATGAACAATAGACAACTTTCAAGGCACGAAGGCTAACTCTTTGAAAAACTCCTTATTGCCTCTTCGGGCAACTTGTAAGAGATTTCAAAATAATTTTTCATTAACAAAATAAAATTACAATTTTTTTACCACGTCGATATCGAGAATGACTTGATAGTCGCCACCAGTCCCTGATTCTGCAGCTTCTCGGAATATGCAGATAAAAAAACTTCGTCTCTGTCTTCCACAGATCCGTGACGTCCATTCAGTACCGGCCGCTGATACTTCACCACACCATTGCACCAGTCCCTGCCCATCGGTCGTTGGGATATCGAAGCATGGTGGCTGCGAAATGAAGAAGGGGGCCTGGTAGGCTTCTCCAATGTTGTGGAATCGCCAAAGGCAGCCAGAGATAAACCTACAGGTAACGTTGATGACTTGCGATTTTGTACATCGGTCATGGAGTGCTCTTTATCTGCAAACAATTAGCAAGGTAGGCGGTTGGTTCATCAATGTTGTCCAAAAACTAGATGGGCTGAAACAGGAAATCGTATGAAATACAGCGCCTGCTCTGTCGCTCAATGCAAAAAAAATGATAGCCATTTAAAAAACTAGAGTACTAAACTAGAGTACTTGTACTAACTAGAGTTAGTACAAATTTCAAACAGTTCTGCTGACCTGGCTTTACTTATTTGGAGGGTATGCATCGAGCAAACCGTGTTTTCAACCTGCGTTTCTTTATCAAGTTCAAACGAGAATTATAAACAGTTATTCACTCAGCGGGAGGGAGTTCAGGGACTGCGTGGAAGTAACCAAGACTATTAAAGTCCGGTTCTGTGTAAGAGGGCCGCCACGGAACCACTCTTCTTTCTTTAATCACCTTTTACGACTCACCCGGGGCGCTCTGGGCAGCAAGTCTATTCTTTCTGTGTTCCCCGACTTGTTGGGGCAATTTTTATTCACTACACGAGTACGGTATGTAGTAAAGAAATCTTACCTTGTTGCTTGACATTTAGACCGTTTGCACTCTCATCCAGACTCTCACTGTTATAGTAGAGCTCATCGAGAATCAAATCCAGTTCACTCTGCAGGTCTGGAGTTATCGAATTCAGCTCATTCGGCGACAGATTATCATAAAAGCTATGCCTTCGCCGCACAACCACCTTTGCGTCGTCTGAAAAAGAAATTGTCTCATTGGACGGATTTCGAGAAGACAAGTAACTCTTAGAATGTCCCTGCTTCAGCCTATCGCTCCACGAAATTGTCTCCTGCGAAACACATTCGTTCCGAACCCCATTCGATTTTGACTCAACACTACAAACCGATGAAGACATAGTGGTGGCTATATTTATGGAATGAACCAAACCAGATTTATCAAACCCAACTGATGAACCATTACGTTTCACTGTCCAAACAGAGTCGTTACATGGCGGAGAAATAGATTCCGGTTTGTAAGAGTCGCTAGAGTCGGCTTTTGATCGTCGTGAAGAGACTGATCCGGCGGATAACTGCGGAGATGAGTTGCTTGCGTATCCGCTCGTCAGAGGGCAATTGCTACACTCCTCCAAGAAAACACACGAATTCAGGCATTTAGGAGATTCGCAGAGTGCGTCACTATCGTGACGTACAGACTCGGATTGATTCCGTATCGGTATTCCATTTCGGTGACGTCCATTTTGAGAAGATTCGACGGCGGTGGGAGAAGTGGAATGGAAGCGAGGAAGCTGATTGGAAGAAGTGGAGGCTGTCCATAGCCACTGTTGGCTTAGCTGGTCGAAACGCCAGTGGTCACTAAGAGCGTAGATTTCAGTGTTAGCGGGATCTTCAACGGCAAGGCTCTGTAAATGTATATCAGCAATATCACAATAAATGAACCGTTTTTGCACGGTCAATTTATCCTATTGCCCTGTTAATTGACAATAATTATTCATCCCCATTGCACTTAATCTGACGTCGGTACCGATACGGATATAGATGGATATATCCCCGATTCCCCATTCCCGATTGAGGTGATAGGAGTGCATTTTTTTCAGCAGGTGCCCCACAAACGCCAACCAGGATATTTAATCCTGAGAAGATAATTTTGAACTAGCGACAATTATTGTGCCTAGCGCCTAACAACCTGGTATGCTGAATGGCTTGTAATGCAGTATTTTGATAGCTGATAAAGTGCTTGAACCTTCATGCAGGATTTAACAGATTAACAACTTCATCACAGCGTTCACCAATAATGAATTACGTTTCTTGAAAATGTTCGTAATTTTTGCATCTAGGTCACTAACTTTGAAATACTATCTCTTCTTCCTTTTATTCTGAAATTTTGAAGCAGTTAGATACAGTAGTGAAGGAAATTTCATTCAGAAGTACTGATAGTTCTGCACTCTGCATTCTGCAGCGATTATTAAAAATGCTGACAGGTCTTGATCATTAAGCTGAAAGTTTAAAACAGCCTCCCTCGCACTGTAATTCAGCAACTGTCAGACAACTAAACATTGACGATTTGTGCCCAAAATGAGAAAAGCATATAACTTCAAAAATAATTGATTTTTTTGTAGTTTAGCACACATACAGTCCGGTTCTGTGCAAGAGAGCCGGCACAGAACCGAACCCCGTTTTCTTTAGTCGCCTGCCTTTTACGACAAGCCCGGGGAGCACAGGGTTGCAGGCCAATTCTTTGTTCTCCGCGCCTGCAGGGGTCCATCATCAATGAACCTTGCTTTACATTAAGCTAGACTATGCATCTTGGCGACTTCACGCGTCTAGGGTTGCCAGACGTCCCTTATCTTAAGGGACGTCCCTTATTTGAGGCGATTTGTCCCGTGTCCCTTATGAAGGGCATAAGGGACGCCAATTGTCCCTTACTTAGGCCCAGGTCTAAATTTTCATCAACCGATTTCAATTAAAAGACAATCTTTTTTAAAGATTTTATATGTAAACTTCTAAATGCTTACCTAAAAGAGTAATCCTAGAGCACAAATCGCTAAAATTTGACTAAAAGTCTTATTAAATTTGTGCGTAAATCGCTGGACGAAATTTTGTTAAACAAAATATAGTAATAAACAAAATGTAGTATTGTCGTAAAAAACAAGTGTTTTTTCCAAATGTAAAACAAGCTGTTGTATATGCCACCTAGCGGAAAAAATATGTCATGTATGCTGAATATTTTGTGTCCCTTATTTGAACGACAAAAATCTGGCGACCCTATTCGCGACACACTTAAATGAATGCTGCTAACATTAAACAGGCACATCGCAATGTTCTGAATATCAAGGATCTGGTATCCTTTTTAATGCTAAGAGTCTCAATTCAAAGCATTGGGATAATTTCCTTGACTTTCTGTTCAAGTTCATCTCTCCATTTGGTTCAGTTAACATTTCCCCACAGATAGCCTACTTGTAACGTTACTTATCGCGCCAGAGATTCTCTAAAAAGCATTCCTCTGGTTATATCAGATCCGCTCTGTCTAACATTTCTTTATTGTATGCAGACTGCTGAACTTCTCTTGCGAGTCTGCATTTCTGCATCTAATGTCATATACAGCAGGCCTATAAATCAGAGAAAATATCTGCCACTAGAAAACAGCAGAGCTTGTTTCATGGCGCATCGGTTCTTTCAGCTACCATAACATCCTACATAGCGGCCTACATTATACATGGTAAAACTTGCATGGCCTTTAATCGAACATCTATGTTACATGGCAGATATCAATGTTGTATTTCTTGCTATTAGCTTTAATCCGTTGCATACACAGTATTTTCATTCAAAAAAATTGTTTAATTTTTTTAAACATGGATTTTAAAAATCCGTGTCTCCATGACAATGAAAATATCCAAAAATATTATTATCAACTGTTTACTTACCGATTTGCTTCTTGGAAAGTTCACATTCATTTCAGCTAGCTTTTTCAACACATTCAATCGTCTAAATAACACAAAATCAAAACATTAAAATGTTAACGACCCTTTTAATCTTAATACTTAAAAGTTACATGTGTAGTCGTATGGCCTGCACATAGTTTAGCGACTCTAGCCTATGTGCAGCCAGAGCTGAGGATTAGCCTAAAAATAAAATCAGGGGCCTCATTCAGGAAAACGATCTTATGCCGATCTTGGTCTTAAGATTGTCATAAGAGAATCTTAGGAAAATCTTATCTTTTTTATTGAAAACTCCACATTGTTGTGCGCGATCTGAATGATGACGTCACGGCGGTCGACAACGGATTTTATTTGTTTTAAATTTCAGTTAAGATAAAATTTAAGATTATCTTACAAAATGTAAGTGAATAAGGCCCCCGATTTTTTTTATTTCTATGATATTTTGTATTTTTCTGATTTTCTGCATAAAATTGAATATTTTGCCATCTATCATATATTTCTGCATAAAATGTCATTTTGTTCAAGTAAAACAGTTTAAGAACAAAGACATCGCTTCATTTTAGATGGAAAGCAGCTCGGAAAAGCTTTTTCAATCATCAACAACTAAATTGCATAAAATTTTTAAAAATTTGCCATTTCTCTAAATTTAGAAAAACCTGATTTTTTTTCATTGGTATTATATGACGTTGCGAAGTTGCGCAAACTTCTCCAAAAATGCACCAAATTTTTTTCGCGTCTAAATCGCATTTTGCTCAAAAATGTCCGCATTTTTCTAAGGTCTCTGATGCATTTCAGTTGATTTAAAATAAAAAATCAGTAAAGAAACTAAAAAGTAGTGTGTGATACTAAGAGTGCTTGGACACTTCCATAGATATTGGATATTAACTTTTTTACTTCAGTAAAAAGTACTTACAGACATGAACTTTCTCCTACTGACAATGGAGGTATTGAATCATAGTTAATAGTTGAATCCTTATCAATTTATTGAAGCACATTAGATGTCGTTATTGTTCGATATACCGCATGATTCTTTTATATATTTTTTCTTATTTTTTCACGTCTTCATCCCTAGAACTGCTCTATTTACCAACTATAAAGGGAGAGGAGAGAGACGTTTGATTCATGCATGATATTTATTGACTAGCTGGTAGCTCAGACAGACCGCAAGGCTGCCATGCAATCCTATATTCTGTAAATCTAAGCCTTGTATCAGATTCTCCTCCTCATGGCAACAGAAGCAGGGAGAATGTTTATGATCTAGAATTTCTGAAAATTCTTGAAGAAGGCTTGTGTAAGTATCGCAAGTACAAGTACTCCACAGCATTAAAGCATCTCGGAGCAAGTTGAAAACACAGACTAATTGCGAAGCACGGTAGCATATTGTGTAGCCATATTGTTGACAACCAAATGTAGATAAAATAAGTTTAATTTAACCATTTGCATCCTTCAACATGTACAACAAATACAAGAACAGAAGAAAAACTTAAGTGTATTTTTTGCATGCCCCATGATTTATTACGTGCATATCTAGGGTTTCCAGATTTTCATTATTCGAATGAAAGATACCAAAAATTTAGTATGTAGGCCTATGATTCAATTTTTTCGTAACATAAGCTAAATGTAAAGTGTATTGTATAAGCTATTTTTATGACATAAGCTAGATTAGAGCACAACTACATAGACAACACGATCTAGTCTGAATGATCTCTAACTTGTTAACTTAAAAACTATTTTTTGTAAAAACTATTTTTTGCTTCCACATGCATAAATAACCTTACCAAGGTCTGAATTTGTCAACTCATTTTCAGCCTTGAAAAATAACACAGCCACGCTCCATCATTAGAGTGCAGCGAGACAAGGCCTTTCAACGCTGGATTAAATCAAAGCCACAAATTAGCCCCCGCTTGATAACTGTCATAAATATTTGGATGAAAACATCTTAGTCATTGAGATTCGCTCTATCATCATTCCATGCTGTGCCTTCAAGGCCGGAGCTGGGACTTGAAAGCAAAACAAAACAACTCTGAATGGCCACTTAGCCACACTGAGAATGTATACATGGCGCCTAAAGCAATCGGACCCACAAAATTATTCTACCAAATTAGGACTCTAAAGCTCAGCTTACGAGCTCAGCAAATATGGTAAATAGGCCTAATCACAAATTAATGAGCGCATAAAACAACAAAGTAGCATAATGAACCCGGTGTGTTTATATTTAATCTAAATTTTTAAAATACAAACTCAGGTTCCCAGGACCTTATAGTATTTATGTTCGATGTTTTTTTATTGCGTGCCGATTAATTCGGCAATCAGGATTTTAAAATTTGGTTCATAACGTTCTTAGAATTCTGTTTAACTGCGTTCCAAATAGAAATAATTTAAGATGCTTGACATAGCGCATCTTTTACACTAAAAGTGTTCAGTTGAACACCACACTGCTCAATACTACGCTCCTATCCTACCTTGTCAAAGCCTGAAGACACTCAGAATCCAAAAATTCATGATCTCTCTTAACATTCTCAGATGAAATTGGAAACCGGTTATCTGAAATTAATTCGCAGCCACTTTAAATAAATATATAAATCTTTATTTTCTCACAACTCACAAGGACAGACAATCAAACAATGGGCATAAAAATACAAAAGCAATAAGCTACAAGTGCAAAATAGACAAACTGACTACACACGACGTGCATAGTAAGCCAGACAAACAACATAACATGCCAATAAATGCAGATCATTAGCTCACCTCCTCAATATTTCACCAAATGTAAAATATACGAAATAGTCAATTTGAGTCCAAGCACCTTCTAAAGACGCGCTGAAGACGGCCCATTGAAAAAATTCAAGGATAATGCTTAATATATATAATACTGTAAAAAGGATAGCTTTTGCTTTTACCGATAAGCTCATCCAAATCCATACAAAGTTCTAAATTAAATTATATTATTGAAGAAGGAACGATGTTCAAAAATTGTCCAAATATACATTCGTAGAAATTACATGAAATTTGATCACTGATTATGGATATTGGATCCAGGTATGAATTAACACTGGTTTGCATACAGACCTCTGTACATCTGAACGTACTGTGGAAATCCTGCGGCCATAAGCCATCGACAACCATCCACCAGTTTCATCTCTGAACAATATACAAACCATAAAATAATTATTCCCGATAAGCACAAACCTACCGGTCACAAATACTGAGCGCATCAATCAAGCGGATAGGGGCATAAATATAGGGCAAACCACAAGATGGGCAAACACACCGAGACCAGCTTACGATCCTCCATCAACATCCCTCATCTGCTGTTATGGGGGTATCTAATTCAAACAAACATTAATGCCATACAATATTTACCGCGGTAATATTTAGTTCGAACCGAACTATAGGCTAGTACAATATCAATTTTTATTCATCACAGGGTAGATATACAAAAAATAATGACATACGCCGACCCGCATTATTAACCAACATGATTGTCATACAGAAAAGTTGCGCTGTAGCCTGTAAGGCCATTAAACTAGGCCAAGCGTTTATATCGTTCTTCGATTCAATGGATAATTGTGGCGCCCGTAAGATTATGTTTCATTACTGACACCTGCACGTGTATAATATATAAGTGCCCCTAAACATACAATCATAAAAAAAATCCTATAAGAGGTAAATCAATACGGGGCGTACGCGTAACGATTCGAAATCACTCAAACAGGCCAAACTAAACCATAATAAAACTTGGATCATGTATGCAACAATAATATACCTATACCGATATTTACAAAAGATTTCTACTAAATAAACATAATTGATACAATCATAGCATATGTGCACTTATTTAAGGTATTCTTTTTCCTTCTGGTATGTTGCCAGATTTTTTCTGTGTATGTACGTATATTTCTTTTTCTCTGCTAAACTGGGTGAAATAAAAGATATTCATTATCCATAGATTGATAAGAAGTCGATAGTAAAAAAGCATTCACTAACTGCATTTAAGAAAAGATAGGCTATCTAATATTGGTATATACAGCAAAACGTCTCTACCAAAAAATTAGAATTTCATGACGTCTTAAATTTAATAATTTATAGTCAGTTCAGGTTTCAAAATAACACAATTACAGTCATTTAAAAATAGCAAAACATGATTTCGATTAGCTCAACAAAAGAAGGCAATATAATCACGGGTAAGATGGCTTAATAGGTTCCACTACATATCATTTTAAAATTTTATTCAGCAACGAAGAAGCACATGTAGGCCTTATTAAAACTATTACACAAAGTCAACAATAACAAAAACATAAAAAATAAGAAGCTTGGAAATTAAAACACTGCAAATATAAACGCAGATATGATATTCACCATCAAGTGCATTTTTAAACTTTTAAAATAATGTCTAGATAAGTTCCATGTGCGAATTTGTATTTCAATCATTTACAGAAATGTACAGTAAAATTGTGTAAAATAGACATAAATGTGGCCCCAAAAGCATCTTACACGCTTGTTTGGTGTGATAATGAACATTCAGGCATTATACGCTTGAAGCTTCCTTTTCAGAAATTTTGTAAACTTGATTTAGTCAAAGAAATTCATAAGCTTTAGGCCTATCTAGATTTGTAAAACTTCGCATTATATCGTCCTACCGTGCTTGCTGAGCTTGTGAGTCGCCATCGTTCCTTTCGCCATCTGACGGTAGTCTAGGCCTAGCAGAACCGAACGTTGCTCGTCATAGCAATGCCTCCCCCTATTATAATCAGTCCTGCTCTTGTAGCAAGGCTGCTGCTGCAGAGTCCGGTTTGTGTCACCGCTCACATGGCGTTGCTTCACTCGATTTCTCTGTCACAAGGGGGTGGCTTAATTCACTATGCGAAACTGAATAAATATTGCAGTTATGTGGACGTTAGGCTCGATTATATGAACAGAACTGGGAGCTTGGAGACACAGATCACTTAATTCTGCTTAAAATTAATAAAATACCCAACTTAATTCTCACAAAATAAAAATAAAAATTATCAGGTGCGAAGATGAACCGGGGGGGGGGGGAGTCAGCCCTCCAAATCTTCTGGTCAATTAAATCGAATCCTGTTACGGTGAGCATTCATAGCGACCCCCAAAAATGGATCTGATCGACAAGCGTTGCTATTGTTAGTAATAAAATGCCTAAACACATATAGGCTGATATGGAGGGGTGACTGCTGGTTCGAGAGGGGCCCAGTGCACTATCCTCCACTTGTCACAATCTGGGGGCATCGGCTAAAGTTTAGGAGAGACCACGAACTGAATGGCAGCAGAAATCACGAATTAGATGAAGGAGAATCCACGAATTAAATAAAAGCGAAAGCATGAATTAACTGAAGGAGAATCCACGAATCAGATGAATGAGAAATTATGAATTAATTTAAAAGGAGAAGCCACGAATTAACTGAAGGAGAAACTAAAAAAAAATGAAGAAGAGACCGCAAATTAAATGCAGGAGAAACCCCCTCAGCCAAATATCGAGGATTTGTTGGTCACTCGATATTTGGATCAGCTCAGAGATGACTTAACCTTAGGCAATATATAAAAGGCACAAAATGACATGCCCGTTTCTATTAAAGCTCATAAACGGGATTGAACTCATCCGATCCCTACATTTCACGGGTAAAGTTAACCCATCGAACATATAATGCACCGAGCTAACCTTAGAACAAAGCGCTGAATGACACTCTGACAGACTATATAGCTAACTCATCAAGTGAATGTAGTCGTGATGTAGTCGTGAAGAGAAGTAGGTCTAAATTTGACAACCTACATGCACGGGCTACTGAGGGCCTGAGGCTAGGCAAAAAACTAATAATTGGATGCGACCTAGACTATAGAGGGCAGCCAGTCATTAAGCATAGTAATTTCCAGCGCGTGACCAATAGGATAACGAAACGGCATCTATATGATCTAAAACGACAGATCCATTAAACATCGGCAGACAAAACTCAAAACGATCTAGTCATCCGCTGTTACTAATAGGATAATATAGGCTACGCTGACAGGCTACAGCTCAAATAAGCCATAGGCCAGTGTTCTCACTAGACATCGGCAATTTTGCTCCATAGACGCAACAAAATTGCTCCACTTCGATCGAAATTGCTTCACGCTTTATCATGCATTTATAATTAAGTCGAGCAAAATGGAACATTTTCACTTAAAAATTGAACGTACGAGCGGGGGGAGGGAGACGCTGACAGAAACTTTCGGTCCCAAAACTCACTACAACCGTCAGGGACGGAACAATCCTGTCTTTTTTTTGCCATGCTAATTTTGCACTTTTTTTAACAATCCCCTGAAAACAAAAAATGCTCGATTCTCCATTGCTTGTAAATTTTCAAAAATTGCTTCACAAATACAAAAATTGCTTCGTAATTGCTCATTTTCGCGCAACAATTAATGCCTCAATTGATCCATTAAATTTTGCTCCATTTGGCCATAGCCTCACGACTGCTCCTTCAGACCTCAAATTTCACCACTTTTAAGACCTTATTGGTTTTGCGCATTATAGTGAATAAAAAGATGACAAACGCTTCAAAATAGCGCTGGCTAATGCATTTTAACTAAAATATCCGACTAGGGGTTAAATCTTGTACACTTCAAGCATCTTTTTTCACAAACCTTGTATTCCTAAACTTTGTAAGTAAATTGCCAGAAATGCCTTTTAGAGATGACCCAGGGATGCAAAGCCTCAAGTTTAAAAGTCTTAAAGCTGCACAGCCGCACAGCCGCAAAGCCGCAAAGCCGAAAAGCCGCACAATGCATTTTAACTAAAATATCCAACTTGGGGTTAAGCAAGTGCTGCAAAAGTGAACCCTGTCATAGGCCTTTACTTGGGCTGCAGCCTGTTAGCGTATACCCTCCTATGAATATGGGCCCAATGCTCATGCTTATGATAAATACCATACACAGTCTGCCCTAATCCATGAGTGATTCTAGATAATCCCGCGCTCCAGTCCGTAGTTAACAATGACGACCATAAACCGCCTAGCCAGCACGAATTGAGTAGCACGGAATAATTCGAGATAATTCGTGGATAACGAGTTTGACCAGCACTAATCGCACGCTGACAGACCCTAGCTTGACTAACCGGTGACTATCATGCTAATCGCCTCTTGCTGATTACACACTAATCGCTTTGGCCGGCTAGCTGCCGTACCAGTGTACCATAGCCTAGCAGTAATTTTTCAGTGAGAAGGAAAGGGGGGGGGGGCAAAGCAAAAAGAGGGTGGGGGAGGCAGCTGCTGACGAACACTTTTTCCCTACCGCGCAGAACTCACGATCTGGGACGGGGGGCGCGGGTGCCAACGGAAGGCATTTTCACTACCGTGGGGAAACTCACTACCGGGAAAGAAAAATACTAATGAGTTTTTCGCTTCTCATTGAGACTGAAAGTGGACGAAAGGCAAGGTTTCTTTAATTGAGGGGGGGGGGGTAAGCCTTTTGAGTTGGAGACCTAAGCAAATTTCCCTTTTGAAAGTATTCTTGACCTTGGAAGTTGCGGGCGGGGGGCGGCAAAGAAATATAAGGCTAAAAGTAGGGGGGCACGTGGGGGGTGAACTTTCTGAAATGGGGGAGGCAATCTCCCCTTTTGCCCCCCTGCAGGGCCGCCATAGCTGTATCCTACTACTCCGGAAAGTTCATGCAAATGCAAGCACTGATTGAGCTGAATCACACTGAGCCCAGCTCTCGCTCAGCTCTGACGTGCACACACAGGCACGAATCAGAGATCAGGCTCCGACCTCTGCAGCCCATAAATCATGACGCTTTCAATCGCACCCTAATTAACCTGGCGGTGGTTTTAGGGCCGCTGCTGTCAACGCGTCAACGCGGTGGGCCGCAATGGGCGCAGAATGGAGTGGCGATTTGAGGGAGGAGGGACGGAGGGCGGGAGAAAGCCAGATGGAAGGAGTGGTAAAGGTTGCAAAACGAAAAATAATCCGAGGTTGGTAGGCGCTATAATTTAATTAAACAGCTTAAATATGGGTTAAGTCCGTGTTGTTTATCCAACTAGCTTCGCTCTGAACCGTCCAGTAAAGATATATATTTTTGTGGGTTTTCTGTCATCGTTCTCATCTCGCTAATGCTGACTGCTGAGAACTTTCCCGATTTCCCTGATTTGGCTTCAACAGCTACGTCCTGGAATTAACCGAATTGCAGATCTACTCTGCTTTGTGTTTCACCCCTTTGCAAGTTTTGTGACTTGTCAAATTTAATCGTGTTCAAGTTCGACGAACCTTATCAATGATCTGGTAAAGAAGAGAGCATTTCTTTAAGAAATGTCGACATGCACTGAAGCTTCATTAATTGAATGGGCAAACTACTTCGAAATATAGTCACGTAGCATATCCCTCTCAAAATATATTTATCCTCACCACCATTCATCTGAAATTAAGTCGTTGCGCCGCAATTGATTCCGGATCGTTTTCCAGCGTTGGCTAGATAGTACACGAACCGGAGATGGGGGCGGGGGAGGGGAGGAGGTGGTGGCGCTGTAGGGTACTACGCAAGCATAGCAGTGGCGGAGACACGTCTCTTAAAAGTGGGGAGGGGGGCAGCATCACTCTTCATTCGTTTGTAACAAGCGTGTAACGGAAGATTCATAAGCTCATACATGATAGGAATAATCTGCGGCGATTGAATCACAGTCATACTGCTCCAAATAAGAAATTCACAAAAATAGCCGACACCACAAATATATTTTCACATTCACTACCAACTGAGAAAACACACGGTTTCAATTTAATACAATTTTGCTCCGTCATAACAGCCTAATTACAAATCTTCATTCGTGGTCACTATTACCTTGACGAAGGTGGGAGGCTTCTTGTCTTTTGGACAAAAATTCATCTAGCATATAATTTCACAATTTTTGAAGAACTAACTTGACCAAATAAAGGGGCGATCTGACCACTACATCCATCCGTCTGTGCCTAATTTTGACGCATGGCGTGGGCGGAATATGATATAGCGATCGATAACGCTTCGATAATACCAGGTGGCACCACGGGAGCATTAGACTACTAGGCTTGCAGTAACTGCGCCCTGCTCTTCTGGCCCCATGGAAGCACGATCAGGCTCAGAGGCGTTAAAGCCTAGGTAGGGCAGGCCTACACTGTATACTCTGCAGTATAGATGGACTGTGGGGACGTTTCCTTAGCCAGTAGCGGTTCCAGGCTCCAGCCTTCCACAACAGCGGGGGCTTAGGGGGGGTTTGGCTTACAACGACCCCAGCCACCTCGAAGACTCACATTCTAATGATCGTACTGCTCACGACCAGGGGGAAGGGTGCTGACGGAAATTTTGGCGCGTTCAATACGTAACAATAGGCCTACATCAGTTTCGTAACAATTCTTAGCCATTTATGCAGTTTTTTTTATACAAGAAATACAACATTTTAGACATAATTAATTTATAAAGAAAGGGCCCACCACTGATTTTGATATAGTAACTTTTGGGAAAAAGTTTTTTTCTGCACCCCCTTCCTCCCCCGCTCCTCCCCCACCGCTCGCGAGTTCTGCACGGAAAAAAGTCGCATTTTCGGGAAAATTGATAGCTCACACCTATAGGCTCTACAACAAGTTCCCCACCATCAGGAAATATGTGGCTACGCCCCTGAGTCCAGCCTTACATTGACCGGTCCCAGGTTCTAACTGTTGGAAGAGGATCGGCCCTACATTAACCAGCCCCTGGTTCTTTGTTCCAGATAATGCAACGGCATCAGTTATTGGGAAGTGATTGGAAAACTATGTGACCCTACCTTTTAAAAAAGAATATCAATATTTATTTACTTTTGTTTGTGTTTTCATGTACACATTGATATACTAATTTAATCACAACAATATCATCATCTTGTAAAATTTGAGATTGCAGTTGGAAGCAGCAGAAAACCGCAACCGTTAATGTCGTTATTCAATTCGTTATGGCATATGCAATTATTTTATTCTCGCATTTTATTTTAATTCAATTTAGACAATGTCCCGAGGATCTTCAGCGCGCCTTTGCGTGTCGATTGTGACAGGTCGCGTTCAAGATCACGGCACTCACAAGAATGGGTAGGGACAGAGCTCTTTCCAAAAAATTACTATGTCATTTGAACCAAACGCTTTGAATTCTTCGGGCCATTCTCCAAAGCACAATTTATTGCATTAGGCTATGCATGACAACAAAAATAATATACATAATCTAACACGGCATCTCGATTTCTAACATTATGGCACTGACACATCTCATATTATGGCTCCCACATCTGTAAAATTATGCATCTCCACACAAAAAATAATTCATGCAGTTTTGGTCGTTCCCCATGACACTGCGCAGTGTGCACCGCTTCCATTCATGCGTCGACAGCCTTTTTTATAGCCAGAACCAGGAGGCCTATCAGCGTCTACACAGTTCTACACCGGATGATTAACAAAGCAGTGCATGGACTGGACCCCAAACAAAGACCATCCTCACAATGACAGGTGCGAACGGCAGCAGGCCTATGATTTCATGACGCCGGGACACCGTCTGACGGCCGTCTGGAAAGCGTTTGCAATTGCCATGCTTTGCTACAATTCGACAACGAAATCGAATTACATTTAGATAATAAAACAGGTGTGCGTGTCTATAACAGGCATACATGATGAATGAATAACTAATAATAACTAATACACAATTAGGCCTATACGGCGCTCCTCTTCCACATTGCACAACAGCTCAGAACGTGAATCTATGAAATTGATTGGAAGGTTTCCTTTCAATGATTCAGTGCACTTTTATTTCAATTTTTCAAGTCTCAAAGTTGGGCATATACTGTAGGCTACTTTCATGATAAATTCGAAACGCTCGGATCGAATACAGGAAGCACAATAAAATGAACGAGTTATAATTGGCTCTGGATGATTAAAGTATCGTCCGTAACGTGACTACGAGCTTAGCCTCCATCGTGATCGCATTGTCATCTTCGCAAGGATTGTCATGAAAGTGCGTTGTGAATGACTAGACCCACATGTACATACATGTAACATAGGTTATCTCGTTATCATGTCTAGATTATATCATGCGCGCATATCACAGTGTAGCCACCCACATCAAATTTGGTGCATTTAAAAACCGAAATTCGGTTGGCCTCTAGTTAAGAAAGGCATCAGGATTGAAAATCATTTCTCTAGATGTCGTAAGTTCTAAGAAATTGTCAAGTTGTTAAATGTATAAGTACAAAATAAAATGTATATACAAAATAAAAGTGAATTGAAAATATTGAATTATCTAAGAATGTGACATAATAAATTGAAGAAAAAAGCAACCATTTCTGTATGGTATTTTCATCTATGCTGAACAAATTTGAATATCATCTTACTACTTACTTATAGAGCATTATATATACAGAGTGAGTCAAAAAATAATAATCCCCTAGCGATATCGCGATAACTCTGTCAAAAATTAATATTTTTGTTTCATATTTGCAAGAATTGTAGCTGAGATAATTTGCAACAAGACCACCCAATTTCATTTGGAAATATATTTTAGTTCAAAAGTTACGAATGTTTGCGCAAAAAGTTAAAAAAATCAATTTAATGAGCGTAATTAAATCAAAAAAAATTATGTATGCAGTAAAATTAAGCTCATAGAAATGTCTTTGTCCTGAATTTCATGTTAACTAATCCTTGTACTCGTGCTAGAATGCATATTCATGACGTCATGTACCTGAGACATCGATAGCTATAGTAGGCCGTGTTCACATGCTGCACCTCACTGCGGCTCAAGTGCTGGAACCATGGTTTTGTTGACGGAACAAGTTGGACAGTTAAAAATGACCAATCTAGTGCAGGAGAAAAATGGGACTGAAAACGCTGTAAGGACAAGATTTGAAGGCCAAGACACTTCGATTAGTCTATTCTTACATGCTTTGCACGCTGAAACAGATGCAGGCCAGCTACAGGCAAAATAATAGCCAGGCTAAGCGAGCTTTTATTATTTATATTATAAGCGAGATTATTATTTTTTACTCACTCTGTATATATCTTGTAATTGGAACCCCTCAGCAACGTGCCAAACCAACTGCATCCTCTATTCTATTCCAAGGCACCGCTTTAACTCCCACTGACTCCACTCGAAATCTCGGTGTAATCTTCG
>JAQIWG010001505.1:0-24200 GCA_034695025.1 Chamaedrilus cognettii
TTAAATACATTTAAATACATTTAAATACATTTAAATACATTTAAATACATTTAAATACATTTAAATACATTTAAATATATTTAAATACATTTAAATACATTTAAATACATTAAATTAATTTAAATACATTAAATTAATTTAAATACATTAACAATAATAATACTATTGTATCATTGTAAAGATGCGTGCTTAAGATATTACCTACAAAGAATTTGAATTTTCAACAGTCCTTTAGAGTCGCTAAAAAAGGATAATTTGCCAAGAAAGTAACGAATAACAAATTTTTTGTCATGTAAGTGCTTTTTTTAACGTTTATTTTTGAGGAACAGAAACGCTTGTCAGAAGAAAGCTTGATTATTTCTCATTAACATTTTCGAAGCGTTAAAATTTGGAAGCTTTTGATACTTATTTGTGTTTTGTTGTATCCAGCAGATGCATCAATTTGTTTATTGCATGTTTTGTTCAATTTGATTTGAAAGGTTTTGAAAAACGTAACTCCAGAGCTCCGTGATATTGCTTGGAAAAAACGTCAAGTTTAACTCAAGTCAGCTTTCAACAGGAGCAGTGCGTCACTTTATCGACAGTGCACTGCAGAAAGAAGAAATTCCAGGCACAAGCAGAGCGGATGCAATTTCAATGTTGTTAAAGGGAATACAATTTAATGCGTCGTACAATTTCAACTTAGTGTGACACTAAGCACTGACTTTATACTTTTCTTTTATTCTTTTGACTTGAAACTCTGTAAATTTATACTTTTTGATCTGTACACGATGTCCCAAAACTTCTTCATTATAATGCAATCAATTTAGCATCAAATTCAATTTAATTTTGGTATGGCATTGTGTCATTTTTTACATTTTGTACATCTACAATGAACGCGGGCCCAGAGGAATGCTGCCAAGTGAACTGTATAGAAAAAGATTGCACTACAAATATAGTTCATGGTTTAAATACGCGTATGAATAAATTCCTGTTAGCAGTAACAAAATCAGCATAATCTACATTATTGCAGAAAAAACAGAATCAGACATATCTCGACTGATACAGCGTCTACTTTCCAAGTTGATACTGTTTTGGATGGACAGTCGAACACTCTGTCTCAAAACATTATCCTGGTCAAGTCTAATCTTATCCTTTCAAGCATTGAATAATTG
The DNA here is from genome assembly GCA_034695025.1 of Chamaedrilus cognettii. NCBI lineage: Eukaryota > Metazoa > Annelida > Clitellata > Enchytraeida > Enchytraeidae > Chamaedrilus > Chamaedrilus cognettii. The sequence goes on from JAQIWG010001505.1 coordinate 1,155, forward strand.
TTGTTTGTAGACAATGGCAGTTTAAGCAAGCATCTGATTGGCGTCAAACTAGAGTTTACACATTTATTGTTGTTGAAAATAGCTTAGTTTTTTATTGTTGAATAATGAAAATTACATTTTTGATCGGAATATATTTGCGACGTTTTTTCTATTAGTTTCATTACACTTTTAGTTTCATCAATATTAGTTGCTGATATATGAGCTTTCAGCTGTTCACTCATTACTGGGGCACAACTGAGATTTGTACATGAAATGGATATGTCTACCGGTACTTATAATTGTCCACTCATCACTCAGCATGTTCTTCTTATCTATTTTTGAAACTTTTATCTCAAATACCGTGTTCTGATTGTTTGATCACATTTTTTCGATTAAAAACTATCGATTAAAAATGAATTACATGATCATTGCTTTATCGAATCTAACAAACACACGTCTGTCGTACATCACGGTACATGTTCCACTCTGTGTGCAGCTGGAGCGAGCACAAAGACTGATTCAGCTCAGAACGACATCCATTTCCAGTGCACATCTTCATCTGCCCAGGGAGCTGAGCAGATGTGCTCCAGCTGTTCAGCTTCTTCAGAAGCTGGGCTTTCACTTTGTGCCCGATGGACCAAATCTTGAGGAGCCACTTATGTTGTTGCCATGTTCAAATGAAGCACTGCTTATCAACTATATGTTGGATTGCATCAAAGCTTTGAAAGGTTCGTGCCTGTAATGGCTACTCTTATTTCCTTTTGTTAAGTCTGAATCAGGGTAGTACAGCTAAGCGTTTTGTAAAAACTTTAAAACAAATGCACTTTCATCTTTAGTGAATTATTGGCTCTGAGGTTCTCACTACCAGTTTAGTACAAGTGCTTAAGAAATAGTGAACAATTTCTTTGTGGCAGAGCTTTTTCGGGATGCCAAGTGTTCAAATGCCGTTCAGCAGCTGCTGAGCTCAGCCGTAGACTGCCTATCCAGCACTACCGACGCAGTACGTTCTAGCAAATGTGATCGTGAATAATTTTAGGGATCTAATTTCACATTAAAGATATAAATTAATGAATTGCATTGCTGCTGATATACGGTATATTCAATCAGAGTGTTATTGACCTAATTCTGTGCCCATGCAATTGTTCACACATTTCGTTGACATTAGCTGACTATTTTAATTATTTTGATAGCATTTCATTACTAATAATATAGATAATGAATAGATTTCGATTACATTTTGCAACTTTGTTCTGAAATTGTCATTAGAATTGAACAAAGAACTCTCTCACTCGTAAAATCTGATGTCAATTTTATGCTTTTTTAGGATGCTTGATTTGCTAAAGATTATATCATTCTATTAAAACCCCTGTATGTCAGACTGTCACGACCTAACGTATGATGTCAGGAATATTATATTTTTGTTGTAGATTGAATCAATCATGGACATTAAGGATCGAATATTACACATTGGATTCTTAATATGCTTCACCGGTATTTCGAAAAATAGATATAAACTTCTAAATCTTAAATTCTGCTTTAATTTAATGAAGACCTAGTTTTAAAATGCTACGAGAATACCGACATAGGTTCACGAGCAGTTCATGCATGTATGTTAACGGTCAATAGGGCCCTAATCTACAAAATGTTTGGTGCAGATTATTTATTCAATCTATTGTTGTGCAGAAAAAACTCACTCATGTTCCGTAATTTTAAACAGACTCTCTCCTGTCACTTTGCTGAGCTGTACGCGAACCCTAGTATTATTTTTTACCAAAGCTTAATATTGAGTGAAACAGTTTTTCCTTGTAGAACTCATCTCTAATCGTCTGTCAAGCTATTCCAGTCCATTGCAGCACTGGCGTCGACTTTAGCCTTCGATAGGCGGCTCCCAGGGCAGAAAGTGAGCCACATCTTCCCTTCCGTTTTGCTCGTCCATTTTCCGTTCCTTTTCCGTACTAGCATAGATTGGACGTTTTCGGCCGCGGACACGTGCCCTCACGTGCCCTGACTACAAAATGTAGATCGGGAGACTGATGGGTCTTGAGGGGGAGGAGGACTTAAGCTATATATTTGCTTGATCTGCATTCATAATATCGTCAGTTTAGAGAACAAATTTTTGTGAAACTTGGCGATAATGGTCACAACATAAATCAGGATGAAGGATTCTAAGATTTATGAAAGATTTTAGTAAATTAAACTAAAAACTAGCTAACCTCCTTTTCATCGTGTAATCTGTTAATATCCAAGTTTTCAAGCAGGTTTACACGTTTTCGCCCGCCCTGATCAAGATTACAATACTGATGTTCAGACAAGTGGGTCTCTGATGCATGACGTTGCACGGATTTACAAAAATGATTTCTTAGAATCTCTCTTTGGCATATGAATTTTTGCAGTTTACATTTTACCATCTAGAAATCTTTAAACAGCGTTGAGCTCCGACGGATCCGCTCAGCTAAATTGCGGGTCTTAATTTAAAGTAATTTATTTGATTCTGAGCGATATAAATTATTTTTACAATGATTAATGAGCGTTTGTTTTCTCAAATCTTTTAGTGAATAAAAGAGGTTCATTAATTGTGTCAATTTTTTTTCTAATATTCACACTTCACTCATATTCAAATTCACATTTCGTATTACCTTGCACTGCGTTATGTAGTAATCGAAATCTATTTGGATCACTTCTTGCTTCCTTCATGCATTTTGCTACTAAAAATCTATTGCTTTGCAATGAATGGATAGCCTATAGTTTATAGGCCTTAATTTAGCGTTCTTAATATGATTATTCTCAATAAAAATTGCTTTTACATATTTTTAATACTGTTTATTTTTCCTTCACTCGTGAATTTAGGCTGAAATGAGGGCAGATCGGAAGGATGAGCCTGCAAGGATGTTTGGAACAGTCTCGAAGGTCAAGGTTCAGCCCGGCTCGAGTCTGTCACAGAGCCGGACTCCGGTTGAGCAGGTTGGGACGCTGGACGCAGCGGCCATTGATCAACGAAGAGACTACATGCAGTATGCGATGAGGCAGAGGTTGAGCGTCGTTAGACGTCAACATCAACTCAACATTGAGAAGATCTGCCTTCCGCTTATCAACCACCAGCCTCAGCGTCTCTTTCAACCATGCATATTTTGCATGCAATTTTGCATGCAACCGTGTTAAGGCGGATGGAAGACCGTTGTCATGACAACTATTTCCTTAACTGGGTTTCACGCACTGCTGTTCCTTAACTGGGTTTTATGCACGGCTTGCATGAAACCCAGTTAAGGACATTTTATAGTGTAATTTTTCTAGCATGGTTTCATGCAAAATTGCATGCAAAATAAACATTGTGTAAAGGAGGCCTTAGGGCCTGAAGCTCCACGTAAAGTTTAGAGCCTAAGCGTAAATTTGATATTTATTTAAAAGCACATGAATTAACTTAGTTATGCAGACTGCCTGTCTTACGTCTCCATAAGCCCGCTTGATAAATTTTGATGTAGTTCATTGTTTTCCATGTCGGCCACATACACAGTGGCCCAAAAAACTGCCCCCTGAGTTTTTCATGTAACATTTTTACCATTTGATACCGAACAATTACGAAATTTTGTAGGCACAAATAACCATTAATTTTCAATATTTTTACCAAGTTTCGTGGAATTTTGTTGAATCGTTTCAAAGTTATGAGCTTTTGAAATAAATATATATAATATTTTGGTACAAAAATGCTAACTTAAACGTTACCATGGATGATACCACACATAATATTTTCCCATGCTGGCCAAATTTTGCTCTGATAAATGACCGTCAATGTTAGGAGCCATTGAAATTGAATTGTCCGTGTCTTTGAATTAAATAGATGATTGGTTTATTTTCACATTTTTTTACTCTTGCGAATAAAGCAAAGTTTTCAAAATTTGCAAGGTTTCTAAAGTCAGCAGTCGTCAAATTTAATTCAGCAGTCATATTCATGTTTATTGTAGGCCTATGCAGAACTCTATAAATCGTGCACACAAACGGCGTAGTGGTCAATTTCAGAAGCTCATAACCCGGGATAAGTTTAGTAGTACTCCATAGCCGACGTTTTTTGAAACGCTACTCTGATTTAGAAATGAGTAGGAGTAGCATTACTCGTAAGAATGGACGATGGCAGAGTAGGCCTACTTAAGACCTACTCTTTTTTTGAAGGGCATAGGAGTGCACTACGCCTGTTTTATAAGCAGCAGGCGTAACGTTACTCCTGTTTTGTAAGGGCTAAACTGAACTCTGCTCATAACGTTTTAATCAATCAACACAATTTCATCAAATTTTGCACACATGTTGACAATAGATGACTATTTATGAATGCGTAATTTAGTCGTCTTTAGAATTAAATAGTAATAGTTATACACGAACAACACCAGGGGGCCGTTTTTTGAGCCACCCTGTATATATAAGACGCAACATAAATTCTAGGCTAAATTCATAATCTATGAACTACGGCACTACAAAAGACCGATATTACTATTCGCTCACTGCTGGCTAGTCAAACTGCGAGGTAATACAGAAGTGCATTTCAAATATCATTCGGTGTGATTCGTGTGAAATTGTGAATATCAAACCCTCGGCGTATAGCGAGTTGGTTTGTTTTGGGGGTGTTTTGGGGGAAGAACCCCCCAAAAAAGGTTTAAAACTTTCAAATAATTGATGTAGTCCTTTTTCTTAATGGTGCAAGTGGGGTACTCACCCACCAAAAATGACACAAATTTGCATGTGTATGACAGTCATGTTGCTGTAGTAACTAGTCCACCATAGGTGATTATAATTTAATCACTAATGGTGGTCGATGAGGAGGGGTTTTCGACTTTTTCGTGCCCCAAGAGGCCATAATCTACAACTTTATCCGTGACTGATTTGCAAAGCGCACGTTTTAACACATTTCGACTACGATGCTCTCAGGCTCAGCGCATTAGGTTGCGAAGAACAGCATATACACCACCGTGGCTCAAAAGTAAAAGACTCAATGATTTTTTTCAATAACTACGGAACGCATTAAGCGTTGTCAATGAAATTTTACCACATTAACTTGAATCATTGCTTCATATTTCTGTCAATTTTCGTTGACTTTCATCAAGCGGTCAAGAAGATATGAGAAATCAAAATTGAGATACAAAAAACGACATCAACCAGCTGGGAAACAGCTTAATTGTTATTTGTATCAACAATTTTGTGGTAACGATCGCCTTATATTCAAATTCAATAATTGTTGGCAATCCAGGAATGAACACTTCTTGTTTCAACAAGATTTGGTTCCAACATGCACGTGAAACGATCGAAGAGCGTGGTATAAAAGAAGAATGACATAAGACACAGGGCGACAAAATGGCTCGCTGTCAATTATGCAAATTTAGCAGCTTGGTGCTTGTTACGATAACGCGTACGAAAAAAACCAACGTCAAACACCTGAAGCATGAAATAATCAAAAAGTTGGACAAATTTGAACATTTTGTATTTATCACAAAGATAAGCAACAGTGTGAACAATTATTGCCTTGCACAAGAGGTGAACACGACAATTAAGCAGTTTCTCAGCTTGGTAGACGGGTTTTATTGGTGGTCAACTTTAACTGGGCCGCTATCTTATAAAGCGCTGGATGAAATTCCACAAAAATTTGCAGAAATATGAAGCAATGATCTAAGTTAGTAAGGTAACAATTTCATGGACTTGGCTTGCTGTATGCTGGAGTCATTCAAGAAATTCGTTGGGTCCTTTACATTTGAGCCATGGTGTACATGTAGTTTCAATTAGGCTATAATAACGTTCACGCGCAGTTTGTATATAAATTCAATTGTCCATTGACAATAATCTACATCCGTCAGTCCATGAACACGACACGTCTCACTCGCGTGGCTAAATGTAACCACGCAGATCTAATTATGGTACCGCAGGTCTGGTACTGCACGATAATCCACATTGCTAATAATGTAAAATAATCAAGCTGCGGCTGCCATACACGTACATGTAGCCTATGATTATTGTTATCCGCGTTGTTTAATGTAGGCTATCATTCATTTAGCCAAAAAACCAGCTGTCCCACATGTACATGTAAATAATTTCGTTGAAGTCGATCAGCAATGCCGTTGATGCCAATTTAAACCAGTTAGCTAGGCATATATAGACCTAATAGCTGTATATACCGATGGTGCACATGGAATACATAATAATAATATTGATTTTATTTTGCATCAAAACACAGACAGGGTGTAAACAGTACATGTCACGCCAGATACAAAAAAGGCTAAAACCACAGGTCCATAAGGGACACTATATAGGGTCATGTAGGGGCCTATATGTAGATTTAATCAGGGAATGCATAGTCATGTAGCCTGTTCCCTTAACCCCTTATTCCCTCAATTTTCATGACATTTCCAGGGCATGTGCATATTCCTTGATTCATTCAGGGAATGTATACATGCACGTATAATGCCGTGAAAAGTGATAATAGCAAATTTGACTCTGATTCGTAATCAACATGCTATTGAATGAAGTGCGTTGGCTAACGAAAATTGGCATAATTGATTATCTAGTGCACCCGCTTCAAATGGCGTTGATTCTGATTGGTTGTTCGCCTTAGCCGCTAACTGCACTGTATGTCACAAATAGCTTATAACCATCTACACTCAATATGTACATGTAACTTTACTCTCTAAAATAATACAACCAAAATCAGTAAAATTTGAACGCGTAATGCACAACATTCCGTCCACTATATTTGATGATACCCGATAGATTTTCAAGGAAAGTGTCGCGTATCTGGAGACTGTTGTGGCGTTGTGGCGCTACACTTTTGTGGCGGTGTCACACTGGCGCTACATTGTTGTGGCGGTGTGGCTCTACATTATCGTGTAGCTGTAGCGTTACAATGTTGTGGCGGTGTAGCGCTACACCGTTGTGACGTTGTGGCGCTGCGCTGTTCCGGCGATGTGACGCTACACTGAAGAGCGCGACGGGCCGGAACGCGTACGTCGACACCACAGCGCCGATGACGTCATCATCGAGCAAAACCTCGTTCCTCTGCTTTCCTCGCCTCTGTGCAATACATCATTAACGATATAATTGTCTCTACCTTGATTTGGTAGTCAATTATTTGAGAGCCAATAAAATTAGTCGAATTTTAGCTCCTCGGGCTCTTACTATGGGTCTATTGAAGCGAAAGCTACAGTTGTACAAAATCGGCTTTTGTGCAGAAAGGTATTGTATTAAATTACATTATTGGGCACATGAAATCCGAATCTCCAACCGAGAAAATCCTCATGGATTTTCTGCAATGAAATTCTTTATATTTAATTGCAAAATTCTTTTACAAAGTGTAGAGGTGTTTAACGTTGTGGAATTTACACGCAGCTACACTTTGATCAAAAATGTACCATTGACGACGATTGTGAAGGTGCGGCGAATTCAGGTACCTATCTAATTTTTTGTGTGCTGGTCGAGGGCGCAGCAGCACACTAGGACCATTTTAGCGCCAGGCAGAATACAAAATATTTAAAAAGCTCAAACGCGAAGTATCACGAGCAAGATTTAAATCCGATATTAGGAAAAAGCATTACAAAACACCGGAAAGAAAAGATACTACTGCATATAAAATTAGCAGATAACGCACTGAACTAGACACAAATGCAATCAAGGATGTAGGCGAGGTCTGTGCTTGCACAACATTCGCGGAATGTATTGAAACTGTAGTATTAGGGTTTATTTGTAGGCTTAAAGTTTGTTTGGACGAATTTAGTTTACGGAAGTTCCAACTGAACCTGAGGATCGAACGACTGTCGCCAAATTCGGCAAAAAGCAGTACCCGCGGTATTGAATGTTCGATACAATTTATGCTGCAGAATTAATTCTGTCGTATCCGATATTTTAACATCGCTCGAATTGATCCAAGTTTTGTTTCTATTTAAAGAACACGTTTGAGGACGCAACTACCTCAACCTATTCTCGAACTTTAAATGGGTAGGAAGTCCGATTCGCTCAAATGGCGCCGGGCAGCGAATGCGAGCGCCAAGTGGGCCATTTTTGGTAAGCAGAACTGGCGCTGTGCTGGATGAGAATCGCAGCAAGAAATATTAAAGCGCAAAGTGACAAAGTTGACGTCAAAATTATTGATGCTTGGAGTACTAAATCAATTGGACATATCACGCAAGATTTCCATCGGACGGATCAACAGAGCGTCGGCCAATTATTCTTCTTCCGTTTCTTTCTCACCTCATCAATCATTTCGACGATCGCCTAGCACGACCAGTGCTTCGACGAATGTTTACGCCGCTCAGTGAATGTTTCGCAGCCGAACACGATATGATAAGAGTCATGCTTCATTCGAATATATATGACCGTATTATCGCTGCGACATTCGGCGCAGCTTTGAGTTGCAGTTTGCAGTTTAGAGTCAATGGCGGGTTGTGACGCACAGTCTGTTTCTACGTTGTGTAAATAATGATTATGTAGTGCCAAGCAGACCCGTAGCGTGACAGTTTCAAGGATGGGGCAGGCAGTTTTGCATGCAGACAAATGTTCCAGCGAGCAGGGAGAGGGGGGGGGGTGTCGCATTTTCAGGAGTCAGGGGGGAGGGGATAAAGGCCTCGAGTGTGGAGGGGGTCATGCCCCCCTGCCCTCTCTCACGCTAAGGACCTGAAACCTAGTCATGACAAGACTGTCATGTTGTTTTGGATCAATTATTGCTTCTATAAAATGTTGTAGTAGTTTGTCGCTCATTGTGTGATTTGGAACTTTAAACACAGAACAGCATCACAAGCTAAGCCTGCTCACTGATTCCACTATCTCCATACACTATGGCATACATCTATATCTTGTGGATAAAGCGAATGAACTTCTGCACATATAGATTCTGGACTTCTGCACGGTAGACCTCTGCACATCAGAATTTCTGCGCGTTTTGATCACCAAAAACACTGAACGTAGAAGCGAATACTGGTATACAGTAAGACACATACAGTAAGGTACAGCAAGACGAAGTAAACATCACTGGCACAGTAGAGCCGCGACAAGTCCTAGCTCCCTTTCCTAAGCGTTCCTTTCCACTAAGCATTTTAGCATGCAATTCTACATGCAATTTTGCGTGCAAAATTGCATGTAAAACTGCATGCAAAATATGTATGGTTGAAAAAGACGCTCAAAGGTATTGCCGACTTGGCTTGGTATAGAAAACGGTTAACGAAACGGTGGATCATCTCGAGCCTAAAGTTCTACAACTGGGCGCTGATAACCGTGATGGATGACGGCCGTCGATCGGGAATGAGCGGGGAATGCATCAAGCGGTCTCTAGACGGCGGCCCTGAGTCGACCCGGCGATGAGCGGGATACGCAGCGTGATGAGACCAATCCAGCGGCGAATATTTTATTAGCCTAACTCGTAATTTAAGCCTAGCCCTCCCCCCGTTTTTATATTTCTCTACCCCTCCCTTTTCACAATTTGTGGGTTGGACGATGGTAAAATGGTAAAAATGAACATAAAAAAAGTACTGTTAAGAATGGCTTTAAAAATGTCTGTCAGAACTTCCCCCCCCTCCGCTCGTAAGTTCTGCGGGGGAAGCAAAAACTGCCCGGGGGGACTTAGCCCTCTGAAGCCTCCCCCCCAAATCCCGGTTGTGGTAGGCTGGAATAGCTACCGGTTCTGCACGCAGGCCTGTGTAATTAATTATGTTTCTTGTTGGGCGTAGAAAGAGCTTCTCGTCTCAATGCAATCGCCGAGACGCCAGCCACGCGGGAAGACGCGGGAAGACGCGGGAAGACGCGGGAAGACGCGGGAAGACGCGGGCGGTGATGGATAGCAGAGCGAGGTATTTATGGACGCTCGCTGTGCTCGCCGGCCGAGTGTAATATGTTTAGCTAGATGAGAACGTTGTCCGCGGTAGCACACAAGTAAAAGCACATATAGGTCACTGTATAGTGTACACTGTACACTGTATAGCAAGTTTGCCCTCGATATTCGTCTGCAGCTTACATGGGGCACGTTTTAGTTTCTTCGCGTAATATTATTTTCATTTATTGAAATTTCATCAACGAGCACAAAAGATAAAAACATTTCAAGAAATAAAATACAAGCCCAATGACAGGATGACCTAAGGCTCTCTATAGTTCACAAAAAATCATGGTTTGCGCTCACAAGGCTCCTGACAATACATGATGCATAGGTTCTCACAATCATCACACGTATACTGCGTAAGATCGAGAGGAGCGAAATTGTAGAGAACACGTAGTAGCACTGGTACTGGTACTGGTACTGGCACTGGTACTGGTACTGGTACTGGTACTGGTACTGGTACTGGTCTCACTGGAGGTATCAGCGGTAGTAGTTGTACAATTTTGTTAGTCAAGCTGTATAGAAGCCCATGAAATCTGATAATTTCTGATCTGACAATTTAAATTATCCACTTTGAATCAAGACGACTCCTGATTCAAAGTGGATAATTTAAATTGTAGGCCTACCATGCACATTGCATGATTACGCTACGAACACTGATTGGCATGTGTCGCCCAAAGCACAAATTAATATAATTTAAAGTCTCATAATAAGCTCTAACTTTGGTTAAGAAAAATCATAATTGGAATATCATTACATTTAACTGCAGTCGATCACATTTCTTGTTCATGCACAAATAGCTGAATTACAATCAGGGCTACGAAAAGTGTCCAAGCCTTGTTACGGCACGGCCGTGTTGCGAATTGAATTGAGTGATGTATTTTTGTCCTCCTCGAACACGAGAACGCTCCTTCGAATTCGAGGCGTTAACTAAATTAGCTGTTGCGTCGAGAATTCGCACGAATCTTTGTCTCCAGTAACTTCGAAACTCGAGCATTCATTCTACCACCACTCTGTACTTGGGACTCTAATGTAGGCTTGCCAGCAATTACCGCTAAATCGTCTTGGTCCTCGTGGAATCGTGATCGGTGGTACGGTTATTATATGAGCTAAGAGCAGGAACTCGGAAGCAACTAGCCAGATTCGTATTCAAAGCACGCGTCGTCGTCTCATCGCCGTCATTTTCGCATCGATAACTTAGCGTCTCTTTCAACCATTCATATTTTGCATGCAATTCTGCATGCAATTTTGCATGCAACCGTGTTAAGGCGGACGAACGGCCGTTGTCATGACAACGATTTCCTTAACTGGGTTTTACGTTTTGAAGGCTTCCTTCGTTTTGACCGAAAGGTGTAATTTCACCATAAGACGTTCTAGAAAGGGAAAGAATCTTAATTCAGATATTTGCACAACTGCGGCAAAGGCCGAAAAGAACTTTCCATGTATCGTTTCGCAGAATTATTGTCTAAAACGTTTCTTTTCTGACTAGCATTCTCCTCACTACATGTTGATCGCGCCTTAATAATATCGATAAAAATCTGCGAGAAATTTATGCAATACTTCTCTATATTCGACAGTCAAACGAATACGGGTTCGGTATAGTATGGTAGGCCTATGTGGTACCACCACCGCTCACTGCCGGCCGAATGATTTTCTCAAAACCGTTTTTCATGTTTTACTTCCTTTTGTCCCTCACGCATACATGTATGCGCCATGTACTCAATACATTGCTGGTTACAGTCTACCAGCCGCTAGAGATCTTCTCTTCAATTGGCCTACTACTACATGTAGCCGTACAATTGCATCATCATCATTGTTGTTGTTGTTGTTGTTGTTGTTGTTGTTGTTTATTCACAAAACTTCAATCAATACAGCAGCATACATAAAAAATAAAAAATGCGTACAATAAGCAGAGAAATGACGGAATGTCAAAATAGGAAACCGATTTCCTGTGTGAGTAAAACCATACAGCAGTTAAACTAATAGCTTATGACAAACCTATCGTCGTCATATAAATTATGGATTTTCACAAATTAACATTGATTTATTGATTATATTGTATATTCATTATATTATGTTAATGAATATCTTTATTTCACTGAAACGAGTAGCCGAAAACGTACACACACACAAAAATATAGATTACGCAACACAAAGGATGATTAATTAAATATAGCAAATGATCAATGTAGATCAAGATGTTAGCAATTTAAAGGTCATACTATACGGCTGCAAGTAGCAATTACTAAACAGTCAATAAAGAAGTGTCTCTCTCAGCCTGAAATTGGTTTCTAACCGCTGATATTATATGACTTGATAAAACGTTGCTGCGCTGCAGATATATTTATCTGCCAATTGCGACACAATGCTGTCCTGATCAATTGTAATCGTTTAAATATGCAAACGAAGTGATGCCTTTAGGTTTGCAAGAAAGCACATCCTGCGCAAGGTGTAGATAATGTCGAATGGGCAGTAAGCTAGATCAGAATAAAATTGACACTCCTGGACAATAGCCAGTTTAAACGTTTTGGACAGTTAATATTAATTAATATTGATTATTGATTAACATTTGACATTCATAGAATTGCACTATTATTCATAAAATTCTCTACGAATAATCGAGGTACTGTTCTCCACGAATAGCGAAGCGCTGTGGCGTAGTGGTTAAGGCTTCGGACTTCGAGTCTAGTGGACCAGGGTTCATATCCCCGCGCCGGCAACTATAAAACCATGCGTTACAGGCCCTTCAGCAAGGCTGTTAAACACACAAGTATCGCTAGAGCTCTGCTTACCACGTACCAGATAATTATTTATTGGATTGGGGCCAGAAAGGGCATCCAGCCGTAAAAACCCAGCTCCAGCAATCCTGATTAGAGCACGCGAAAACGTATAAACCTGCGTGAAAACATAGACGTTAACAGATTACACGAGAAAAATGAGGTTTTATGTTTCTCTACGAATAATCAATCGTAACGTATCAAGTGTTGTGCACTTCTATTATTTAATTATTATCTATTACTGATATGATATTCGTGTTATTTATCCAATTTCTTATGAAGCCTACACGACGATTCTTTGTAGGCCCCTATGCATCTAGACAAGACCAATTAAGACTAGCGTTCAAATGGCCTTTTAGGTTACCGTAATTTATGGCTATTTAATATCGATAATATACGGTAATTTATTTTTTAAATCGGTAATTTGTAACAAATTGCCAATCGGTAATTTATTCCGATTTTTGCCTTATAACAAACGTAGATTTTGGCATGGAATGCATTTGAAATGCATCTCATGACAGCAACCTAAACAGTTTCGTAGAAAACAGCGTTGTTTTTGACGGAAAGTTCTTCCTATCACAATTTGGAAATTTTATTTAATATTGCAAATCGCTCGGGAGTTTGCATTCAGTAATTTGCGCAGTTAGATTACCATAGTTTACCATAATTTACCGTTAATTAACCGTTAATTAACCGTTAGTTTACCGTTATTTAAGAATAGATTACCGGTAATCTAAATATTTTAAGTTCACTTACTGGTAATTTTCAAACGCTAATTAAGACACATGTGCAGTGGTGCACTGCATGAAAAGCATCACGGTCAAATTTATCATTGGCCCACAGAACATATTGATTGATTCAATGCATATACATGTATTCTACGTTTTCATTCCGTGAGGGTTAATTTCAATTTGCCGCGTCCTCCCAAGCTTATCCAAGAGAATTCAATTTCACTTGAGCGAGAAGCCAGCTAGGCCCATGCAGCGCCGGATAAAGCCAGAGCCCCATGCAGCGCCGGATAGAGCCAGGGGCCCATGCAGCGCCGGATAGAGCCAGGGGCCCATGCAGCGCCGGATAGAGCCAGGGGCCATACAGCGCCGGACAGAGCCAGGCGCCCATGCAGCGCCGGATGGATGGCGCAAAAACGTTGCATAATTTCCTCATCGTTCGTCCTTTGAGCCGCAGACAGCGCAGACAGCGCGGACCGCAGACAGCGGGCCGAGCAACAGACACCTTTCACTGCGGTTTACGCGTTAATTACCTTCCTCGCTTCGCTATGTTCGTCTGATGAAGAATGATTCAAAGTGGTCAGCGGCGGCAGAGCGCTCCGTGCCGCGGAGTCATGGCGGGCGTTGTGAAGCGGCGAGGGAACAGGACCGCATACAGGATGTCCAGCCGTTGAAAAATTTCTCCTCATCAGCGATATGCGAGGAAGTGAGTTAGCTTCAATGTCTCATTGATCCCAGGTGCACGGGCTTTTTGAATTGAATCAATTATACGAATTCATTTTTTCCATAATTATTTCTTGAGTTATAATTTATGTTGGCTTGGAACACACTTCTGTGTAAACTAAAAGATTATTTCACATAATCATTTGACAGAACTCGCCTAATCACAGTTTTAGGCCCAGTTGTTCAATAGAGAGTTAATTAAACCTTGTATCATCCAGGATTATTTGAATAACTCCTCAATATTGGCGTGTTATTCAAACAATCCTGGATCGAATTTGCGCAAATCTGATTGGATCCTGACGTCATTTTTGTTCTACGATTATCTACACCGTGTCCCGATGAAAATGACCACACTTTAAACTCGGTCAAACCTTATCAGATTGATCTGAAACTTTAAACACAACAACTGTAGCCATATCTACACCAACTTGAAAATTTATAGATCAATTCGAGCAATTTTGACAAAATTATGGTTGTTTTAAAAAAAGTGCCGAAAAAAGTTGCCACATTAGTTGCTGATTGTAATGTCAAGTTACAAACAAGCAGTCCAGAAATTTAGTCACAGCTGATGTTCATAGCCTCCTCATTGTTCGCGTACACATGACAGAAGACACGGTTCTCTCCGCGTGAGCCTCAGATATGGAGTGCAGAGTCTACACCTCTACAGGAGGAGCGTGTTTATCATACTGGCTGCGTGACGTTAATCATCCGACGACTCGTTTGCTTGAATAGTGGCGGCTGTATTATCACAAAATGATAGATCCAGCAGTCAAACAGTGGGATAATCCCCGTCTTCCGTCATGTGTACGCGAACAAGGAGGACACTTTGAACATCAGCTGCGACTAAATTTATGGACAGATTACTTTTAACTTGACAGTAGGCACACAATAGGCAGCAACTAATATGGCAACTTTTTTTCGGCACTTTTTTTAAAACAACCATAATTTTGTCAAAATTTCTCGAATTTCTCCACAAATTTTCAAGTTGGTGTAGATATGGCTACAGTTGTTGTGCATAAAGTTTCAGACCAATCTGATACGTTTTGACCGAGTTATGGCAAGTTTAAAGTGTGGTCATTTTCATCGGGACAAGGTGTAAAACCAAATAACTCCCTATTGAACAACTGGGCCTCATTGTTTTCTAGGTTACGGCCCATTGTTCAATCAGTTTGTTCTGTACACTACACAGCCTGCACTACATGCAGTTAATTTACAATTGCTGCGACTATCAGATAATAATAAGATGGCAGGCAGACCTGATCTGATTATACAGGCGAGCGATCAAACTCTTCCAGGGATATATTGAATCAATGACTAAAAGCTAAATACTTCTATGCAAATCTGACCTGAACATGAAAATAAATTTTAATTCTATCACTTTACTAATGTTCCCGTATAAGGCTTAGTTATTATTCCCTACGTTTGACTTTTGTGTTTAGAATGTTTAATTGATATTTGGACCAGTTTACTTCGTAGCCTATTTCTCGGCTATGTAGCTTATTTATGTTTTCCTAGTTTTCTTTTGCGTACTCACGTTTCAGTTGTAAATTCAGAACATTTGACATTTGAACAATTCAGAACTTTTCTTCCATGAAATTTATCTTGCCTTATTTGATGTATTGGATTGTATAGGATTAGGCTAGGTATGCCTTTTCGTAGAGTTTCTACTTGACTTGACCTTGTTACTTCGTTTTGTGAATTGATTCTTGTAATGACATTTCTGATGAAGTGATAAATGTAAAAAACTGAATACACTGCTGCGATTTGGAACACATCAGTGTTTGGGACCATCAGTGTTTAAGAAAGAAATAGAGAAACAGAAAGAGATCAGTGTTTTTTCGAAATAAGCGGTAAAACGCATGATGACTGTGAGTTTAAATGAATAAGTCGACAACCACCTCAACAACTTTGAATTAATGCCTTGCCCAACGAGACTAGGCCTACTGTACATGCACGAGGGGTGGTCTGATAGTCTTAAGCCTTAAGAAAGCAACTACTTATCAGAAGAACAACTTAAAACTTTGCAGAATAAAAATTAACTACCTTATGTAGTATTCTAAGTAAACAGATATTTCATCATTCGCTAGATAGCACTGCAGTGGCGATTGCAAATGGCGGCCTATATGGATGCCGGTTTTCGTCAGAAGGCTGTAATGGAATTTCTCAGTAAAGAGGGAATTGCTATCGCAATTCAATCTAAAACTAAATTGAGAGTGGTGCCCATTATGTTTACATTGTATTCCGTGAACATTATACAATAATGTACCATAGCTCAAAGAACATGATGGTGTATTGATTTTAAAAATTGGCATACTTTCAAAATGATGATGGGAGGCACCGCGCAAAGGCCTAAAGATGGGAGGGAATGCTACAGTAATGTTAGTGCATACATGAAGTCACTATTAACGTCATGTATCTATTATTACTATCGAGTGGCTATAATTATTATTTTCATCTAGTCTACTTAAGACAGAGTCCACCCTCTTTACATTCTGCTTATTTCTTTTTTGCTCAAAAATTATATGCAAATTGTAGAAAATAAGACACAATTCTTCTTGGTTCTTTTCGATTAGTTCGAATGTGCTATTGAACTGCTACATGCGCACTGTAAGCAAACGAATTTATTATTAATTTATTCCATTGTTCACAATAATCTTACATGAATTGTATTTAGAACTAATTACAATTTCGTATATTTACAACCAAAAGCAACGAGTAATAGTTTGGCCTGCTGTAAAAGGAAAATAAAGGTACATGCCATGCCAAATTATATCTTATTTGGCACCTAAGAATTGACAATAATTATTATTGCTTCCGTTGCTATGACATTCTCGAGTTCTCGTAAGCGTTTCTTATTTTCACTATCATTTAGGTCTACGCCAGCATTTCAGCATTCCGATTCGCCGGGGTCGTCGCTGCTCTTAGTTCCGTCCTCTAAAGTTTAACCACACCGGTGGCACTCCCTATCTCTCCCATAGTATCGTTTTTTTGCTAAATTTTCAGGTGTTAAAACGGCGCACTGCTCTAGCTGGTGTACCAATAAGGCGATTTCATTGGTTCCTGGCTTACTGTAGGGCTTTCCCCAGCTGTGGACCGGGAACACACAAGATGGCGACGATGTGGATGGATCAAACGCGGGTCGAGTCTCGAGGGTGCTGGTGCCTAAATAATGCGTAATGTACATGTATATGACAAGCCGCTGCCCATATAATGCTAAAAATAGCCCAAGGCGAGGGATTAGGGCCCCAATAGAGTTTCAAAGTCAGAGTTAGGGCTAGGTTTGTGGTTAGGGATTTTAGGCAAGAAAGAGCATGGCCGGCAACGCCACGGGCACCAGCACAACTAGACTCGACCCCGCTTCAATTGAAACACAAGCGGTTATATATCCACTCGAGCACCGCGAACCCTAACCATAGCCATAATCAGGACCGGCGGAAGGGCACGCGCCCCCCGGCCGTAGGGGCAGAGTTTTGAGGATCTTATTGACGACAATTTTGCATTTATTTTGTCATTTTTGAAGACAGCAGCTTTCAATATAACGGTTGACCTTGCGTGCCGTCACGTGTCCGAGCACCACAGAGCAGTGCGCTGTTTAAATATAAAAAAAATTGATACGCAAAACAGGCCGAGTGTCACTTCTGTTACTTCTATATTCTGTGGTTCAACATTGGTTGTTGACGATCTTGGATTGGTTCGACCAATTTTACGCCGCAATCGTCGGGCCATGCCATCATCAACTACAAAGACAATAATTCCCGGAGAGGTCTCGAGCAAATTTGCTCAGACCGATAGAAGTTTGTCTAATGATTGACATTTATACGTTCTCGTTTCCGACAACAAAGACCATCGATATTTACTTACGGGCACAATTTACCAATAAACAGTCTCCGCCAAATCATCGATGACGGATGATCTACGCGAATGAGAGTCATCCACAAACTAACTAACGTTGGATAGACAGACTAAGGACTTCTGGAAGCGAAGTAGACCGCGGTGACATCAGAAACTGGGATTGGACTCGCAGGACTCATGGCATCAATTTGACAAGAACCCGAGTTTCGGAAGATATGAAAATCACCACGATTGGTTATATCTAGAGTTCTAAAACTACCAGTAAATCAAAATATGTAGATTACCGGTAATTTATTCTTAAATAATCGGTAAACTATGGTAATCCATGGTAATCAAACTACACTAATTCCTTACCCGTGTCGACACCGGCAAACTGCCGAACGATTCGAAATATTAAGTAAAATTTCCAAATCTTGCTACGATTATACATCGAAGTACTTTCCGTCAAAACCAACAATGTTTTCAACGAAACTGGCCAGATTTCTGTCATGAAATGCATTTCATGCAAAAATCGACGTTTATTATAAGAAAAATATCAGGATAAATTACCGAATCGATCATTTATAATAAATTACCTTCATTCCAAATAAATTACCGTAAATTACCGATTTTAAATGACAATAAATTTTGGTAATCTAGAAATCCATTCGAAAGCTATCCGATGCGTTGCATCGGATCATCCATAGGTTTCGTGTCATGTAGAATCGAGTGAATTCTGCTTTGGGCGCATAATTATGTGAAAAAATTCATTAGTTGAAATGACTGTCGCGAATTTGTATAAACATTTCTTACTTTGACAGTATAGTAAGCCAACTCGAGCATTTCGGCATTCGAGCAAGACGGCAACAAACGGGAACACAATTCTTTGATAGAAAACTTAAATTTTGACAAATTATTTCATAGTACATGTGTCACTCTTATTCATACTATCTATTTTGTATTTAATCGCTCCTATCCATAGCCAAGTGTATATGCTAGAGCTTGACTCTTTCATAGCATTCTGTTCATCATTTGCTCCTATGTGACAGTGCATGACTGTAGCTTGAACTGGTAGATTGGTTAGGTGTGATTGTAAAGCATGGGATGACTTCAGTCATGTTATGGCGCTATATAAGTTGTCCGACATTGATAGATTGCTGATCACTTCAATACACCAAATTAATATCCGGTTAAGTTATAAATTTTAATAGTGTACATTTCAACGCAGACCTACCGAGTAGTTCTTGCTGACTGGATGGTCTCCACGAGTATTTTTCGCGGCAGACCTCAAACATTTCTTCTGTAACAATAAGCAGAAGATTTGTCATAATAATATTTTATTTTTTGAGATAGTTAAAACTCTTTAAATGGTACTGCAAAGCTAAAAATAGGCCTATACATTATGACAGAGAATGAACAGATGATCAATTAAATATAATATTTCGTCGTCATTATACAGACTCGTTTCGTAGCTATTTTTAATTGTCGAAGAACGCTTGAAATTCCAGTTAAACCAACTTGGCGTGTTTATTATGCGGCAATAAACCGTAACTGTATTTACAACCCAACGGCGCATGATTCCGCCCGACCACTTATTATCGACAAATTCAACAAATTGGATCGGTTTGCGACGCTGACGACAAATAAAGCAACCGTACACTATAGTTTCATGCTCCCCGCGGCTACAGTTTTATGTGCAACCATCAAAGACGCAATATCCGACTTGTGGAAGCGCATAAAGCTCCGCTAAGCACGCACCGCCGTCGCAGCGCTGGACCGTCCCTCCGCACAGTCGTTTTCTCAAGATTTATTTCAGAAAGGATGGTATAAATAACTCAGGGTTCCCTCTTTCCTTAAAGCTTAACTCTTTCTCTACCGGGTAGAACTCATGATCGGGGAGGGAGGGGTTGTTGACATAATTTTTTTGAGGTCGTCCTTGTTAATTGTTATCCGTTACTAAATCTCTAGTACATTTTCACCATATGCGAACAGCTTTGGAAAATCCTAGCACCCCCCCCCGTGTGCACATAACACTGCTCTAGGGAATCGCCGTTGGGGAGTGTCCAACCAGAACTCAGAGGGGGGGGAGATAAAACCCCTTCCCCAGCGGGTATCTGCGGAATTCCCTCCCTCCGCAGCGCACAGGAAATCGTTGGTAAATCGGTCGCGGACGCCGAGTAGCCAATTTAGAGTTCTTACAATTCGACATCACAGTAGTTGGCTGGACGTTGGAGCAATTTACCGCGCTGCTGGTCACTTGGTTCATTAGTCACATATAATGCGAGCGTAACTGCCCGATGGCGCTCGCCGGAGAGTCTTTAGATTCAACGAAACGTCTTGGTCGCATCAAAAATCGAGCTACACATGGCTTCCGGTAAGTTTTTTTCTTCTGGCGTCCAGAAGCCGAGATTTGGACTTTTTGTAGTCATTAGACGCCATGCACGAACTTCATTTTTCAGCGTCGCATCAATGAGCGTATACAATGCACCAATATAATGCAATTACAGCGACGCCGAGACCCTTGAAATCTGGCGTCTGGTGACACCGGTTTTTTCATCCGTTACTAAATCTCTAGTACATTTTCACCATCTGCGAACAGTTTTGAAAAATCCTAGCCCCCCCCCCCCCCCGTGTGCACATAACACCAATGCACATGACCAATTTCTGGGCGTCATGGACGCCGCGACGCCAGTTAAAGGAAGCCCTGGAGCGATAGTATTGAAAGTCGCTGGTTCTTGGTAGCAGCAGCGGCAGCATCATTTAGTGCCGCGATAGACTAAGCACGCGACTGTCGTCTGTACCAGCGTAGCGAGCAACCACCAGCATTCCTTGGCCTTCACCCCCTGCAGGCAGGGGAACAAAGAATTGGCTTGCAGCCCAGCGCTCCCCGGGCTAGTCGCAAGAGACGACCAAAGAAGAGGGAGCGGTTCTGTGCCGGCTCTCTTGCACAGAATCGGACTGTGTTTAGCCCTTGTGTGCTACACACTGTCCCTAGACTACAAAAAAAATCCTTGAGAAGTTTTATGTCTGAAGTTTAATTTTCAAAGTATTTTCGTACAAACTTTATTCCTTGTGTAAAACCTCCTTTACCAGGTTTTTTAGGCATTGAAGGAAGACGGCGCGCGTTGCTAGCAAACGCATTATTGTATCTTTGCATACTTTTTATTGTTTAAGATAAGAAACTGTATGGACATTTTATCCACTTTTCGTCGCTTTGAAGCGGAGATGGGTTTTTTAAGATAGACACTGCAGAAATAAAATTATCGGGTAAAGTAGCCTACAAATGCGCATCAAATTATCACATCACATTATCAACATCATGATAAGTTATTGATTTATTGATTTCTCAACTATTTTTGTTATTTTGTGTTCGTTGCTGCGTTTGTCATGTAACACGCTTAAAGTAGACCCTCAAAGAGAGATTATTTTGATTAAGTATTCAAGCATTTTGAAAAGAAGAAAGCTTTTTGATGAGATAAGGATTATTTTCTAGGGGAACTCAGAGCGTGGGAACCTAAATGAGGATTGCCGCGGAAACAGTACAAAAACTCAACCGTCACTGTTTGCTGGTTGCAGAATTGATACTATCACCAGAGTAAAATAAACTGTGAGCAACCAAACGTCGTCTTCATCAGTTCTCTGCCACATGGCAGGTCTTTGGTGTCCAAACCTTCCACCTTATCCGATCTTCAGCCCTTTTCTTTATATCCGCATACGATTCCTTCTCAAGCAGGTCGTCTATCATTCTGATACGTGTCCTAAGTGGCCTTCCCGGTTCTCTCTTCCCCTCCATTCTTCCCTCCATCATATGTGTCAACAATCCCTCTCGTCTTATTACATGTCCAATCCGGTTTTTCTTTCTTCTGACTATCACTTCCATCATAGTCCTTGTTTCTCGCACTCCCCTCAACGCTTCCTTATTCGTTCTTCTTCATTCGAAGACGTCGTAGAGAGGAAAAATGTGGCCAAGAGCAGGTGCGGCCCTTTCTGTCAATATAATTCCTTTAAAACTCTAACTTCATAAGCGAGAACATCTTCCTCCTTCCGGTTATGTTATATTACCGTCGTCTAGTCCTGCCTGACGACACTTGCGCAGTGTTGTCAAACGTGCAATAATCTGATAATTTCATCGACTTTAGGCCGTCCGTATACGACGTACGATGATGAGCGTACAATAGTGGCAATTCATGCGATTATCTTGAAGTACCGTAGTTAAAAGCACATTTATTTTGAACGGTAAATTTGTGAGGTTTGGAAAATAATGGAAAATTGTGAATTATTGTTAAGAATCGTGTGAAAAATGGACAATGGCTACTACGAACGGTCTTAAAGGAGATCGTAGGCCTAAAGGTGGCGGGAATTTTTTGTAAAATAATGGCGGAAAAAAGTGTGTTAGCACCTCCCGCGCACCCCCCTTGTGGGTTTTTGCCTGAGAGGAAGGAAAAATAAAAATTGCAGTTCGTTTTTGTAGCGCATATCATGTCATTTTTAATGTTTTTGAGCTATTTTTCTTAGAGTACGATACCATGGTATAAAATCATACAATTTGTACGATCTTTTCTATCAAAAACTGAGCGTTTTGGACGATAATGAGACATGGCACTTTAAAAAATTGGCAACACACTGCACTAGCGTTCTCCATTATAGGCTATACACGCACGCACCTAGCTTCATCCCAC
Source organism: Chamaedrilus cognettii (assembly GCA_034695025.1). Lineage (NCBI taxonomy): Eukaryota > Metazoa > Annelida > Clitellata > Enchytraeida > Enchytraeidae > Chamaedrilus > Chamaedrilus cognettii. Next base: position 23,704 of record JAQIWG010001505.1, read on the forward strand.
GGCGTCTCCTGGCCTTTAATAAATCATTACGGGCGACTGAAGATTATCAGCGAAAAAAAACTCGCAGATGGGATGGAAATTGTCGAGAAAAACTCTTACTTGCCTTTCTGTTTTAAAATATGGCTTCACACGGCATTGTTCTACATGTACAGCCTAGCTCATCCGCTCATGTTCTTGCTTTTGAAGATTTCTTGAACAAGGTTTTTGTTTTTGACGAATGTATTCGTATCACTTTGAAACGGATACATGTACACGTAGCTTTGATCCAACATTGTAAAATTCTAAGAGACTCTGAAGTGTGAGTGAAGAATAGACTAACTATTGACAATAATCTTATATAATCCAGCGGTGCAACAGTTGGCCAACTAATTGCAACATTTTCGGTATTGCATACATTGTCAAATTTTATATGCAATGCAAATCTAGATTGCAATTTATTAAATGTGATTTGAACTGCTCCAACGCGACAAGCTTAATGTTTGCTGCACTCCACACAA